>PPJG02000080.1:0-37393 GCA_003705695.2 Blastobotrys serpentis
AAAAAAAAAAAAAAAAGGCAGAAAACAGGAAATCTGCTGCCTTTATATACTTTTGAGTTTCGTTAAGCGCCCAAAAATCTTATCATACTCCCTCAATGGTTGAATTTATCAGTCACACATACAGTTCTTCCTTGTCGCCGCCGTTAACGTTGTTGAGACATTTGTTACCGACCGGATATACCAAAAAAATATTGGTGCGGCTCAAACTTTAAACTGGACGTGTGCGCGCGCATTTGGGGTTGCGGTCTAGACTGCGCGTCGCCCACGAACAATACACCCAATCGAAGATCCGCCAAAACCCGTGGATGGCCGATGGTTCCCGGCTGCATGCTGTGGCGAATGCCCCCAACATGCTCCGGTGACATTGCCACATGATTACTGTTGTGGAGTGGCTAGTGCAGATCCAGCTGCGGCGGGTTAGGTGCAACATATTTGGTAGTAGGATACCAAGTTCGAAAATTATAAAATGAAAATAATTTTTTTAACAAAGAATTGGCAGCTACAGGTATAAGCAAGGCGATGATGACATCGACGGTATGGTAATCGACCCAGTTCGAGACCCACTGAATCACCGGAAACGCGTAGAAGGTTCTGTGAGCTGATGGCTGACGCGATTTTTGTTTGTGTTTTCGTGTTTGACATGCGTTGTGGCAGTTGGTTGGGACAGTGGGAAAGTGTGATTGGTCCAGACCGGGCGGAGGCCCCAACACGGGACAAGCCGGTAGGCATAGGATCTGTTGCCTTCCTTTCTTTCTTGTTTTCTCTCTCTTTCTCTCCACACCACACACAAAACAAGAACAATTACAATGTCTGTCCCAGCATTCAGCGACATCAGCAAGGCTCCAAGCGATCTCCTTACCAAGGACTTCTACCACTTGTCCCAAGGTAACTTGGAAATCAAGACCAAGGCTCCAAACGGAGTTGCTTTCACCGCCAAGGGCAAGTTGGCCCACGAAGGCAAGATTGCCGGTTCCCTTGAATCCAAGTTTGCCGACAAGAACTCCGGCGTCACCTTGACTCAAGGCTGGACCACCGCCAACGTTCTTGACACCAAGATTGAAATTGACGAAGCTATTACCCCAGGTCTTAAGGGAGAACTCTCCTCCTCCTTCGTTCCATCTTCCGGTGCTAAGAACGCTAAGCTCGCCGTCCACTTCAAGCAACCAGCTTTCCACGCCCGTGGTTTCTTCGATCTCTTGAAGGGCCCAACCTTCACTGGTGACGTTACTGTTGGCCACGACGGTTTCCTTGCCGGTGCCGAAATTGGCTATGACATTCTCAATGGCAAGATCACCAAGTACTCTGCCGCCCTTGGTTACGCTGCTCCAGCTTACACCACCGCCGTCACTGCTACCGACTCTCTTTCCGTCTTCGCTGCTTCCTACTACCACAAGGTCAACGCCTTCACTGAAGCCGCCGCCAAGGCCACCTGGGACTCCAAGACCGGCCAAAACGTCGGTCTCGAAGTTGGTGCTAAGCACCGTCTCGACGAATCCGCCTTCGCTAAGGCCATGGTCAACTCTCAAGGTATTGCCACCGTTTCTTACAACCAAATCCTTAGACCAGGCGTTACTCTTGGTCTCGGTCTTTCTGCCGACACTCAACGTCTTAACGAGTCCGCCCACAAGCTTGGTTTCTCCCTCTCCTTCGCCGCCTAATTTCGTTAAATAGCGTGTATTAAAGAAAGTATTTGACAATTAATTGTACCTCCTCCGCCTCGCAGAGCTACCTTTTTTGCTTCTTTTCGGAGAAAAAAGAAGCCGCCGGAGGCACTCTCACTCCTACTATGCAATTATCGTTCTATCATTAACATCACTTTGAATTATAAATATCTATACACACATTACCGCTGTTCGAGTTCGCGGAACACACAACAGTCTTTTACGGGTATCTTCACCCCGCGCATGCTATTTCAACCACCCAACCACTGTTGCAATCCCCAAAATCGTGAGTCCGACTGTTGTGGTATTCCAAAACCCGCTGCGACGTTGCCTATCGGCATTTCGAGCCTCCTCTTTGTACTGCTGGTTACGTTCTTCCCGATGCCTATCGTACCCTCGCTGCTGATTATAATGTCTTTCAAAGTCAAAGTGTGGCACGTCATTATCTGACGGGCGCCGATAACCATAGTTCATGGGATTCCCGTCTGTGCCGTCATTGAAAGACTTGCCATAGTTATAGACTCGGTTCCGACTCCGCCGCATCCCCGAAGGCGGTCTGTAGAAATTTGGAGGCTTGCTATAATATTCTCGAGCATCTCTGTGAGCGCCATATACATTGGTTTCATTGTCCGGGGATTGGCCCTGTTGATGTTGCAATTGTTCTCGACGCTTAGGATCCTTCAATATTTCATATGCCTCTTTTAGCTCTTGAAACCTCTTTTTGTTCTTAGCCTGGACCTCCTCCGGCTCATTCCGCAGTCTATCTGGGTGGTGCTTCTTGGAAAGCTCATAGAACCTTGCTTTAATCTGTGCGGGAGTCGCAGACGCTGGAACCCCTAAGACCTTGTATGCGGACTTCATGAAGTGTTGGGAAGTCAACTTTGTCCCATCATTATTCCCGCGCTAATCGTTGCGAAACCTACCAAGTCAGGATGTTTGGGATTAAATTTTGTTTTATTGAGCAGTGGGAGATGTAGCTTTATATATATCATTGTGATTCGTATGGCGCCTGAACATGGTAATATAGCCAGAATGTCTGTGCTAGAACACTTCTAAACTGTCGTCGGCGGTTTTGATGACCGCCAGGGTTGTATATATATATAATATGAACTTGCCCTTTCGGCTATTCTGCTGCTACAACTCAGCGGACTCGCGACGTAATTGTCCTCCTGGTTAGGTCTTAGTTTTTGTTAATAGTATTAGAACTGTCAGTTATTGACCTATTATATTATAAACTACTTAAAGCAACTTGAATCTCTTTGATGGGGCCTTGAGATGGCCTTGAACCTTTGAAACAACAGAGTCAGTGTCAAGATTAAATCTCTTGTAATTGCCGAGGCCAGATGATGACCAACCAAAAGACTTCATACCGATAGCAGCGGTCGCAATTGTAGCCCAGGCATCACCCACGTAAGGTTCAAGTGAGATGATGTGTTCTGTAGTAAGAACTTCGTCTTGATAAGATTCTGGCTGTTCACGGAAAAGCTCGATACATGGCATGGACACCAAACGAGCTGGAGTGCCGGATTCAGTTAGCTTCTGAACAGCTTGATATGCAATTCCAAGTTCGGCACCAGTGGAAAGAAGAGTGACCTTGGCATCCTTGTTCTCAACAACCACATAGCCGCCCTTGAGAGCCTTCTTTCGACAAGTGTTTGGAACGTCGCAAACAGCCTCTCTCGAAACCGAGATGATGTATGGACGGTTGTCGGGTTGAAGAGCAAGTTTCCAGGCGCCATATATTTCCTCAGAGGTACCAGGTCTGAGGAATCTGAGGTTGGGCATAGCTCTGAACAGAGAGTCAACTTCGACCGGTTGATGGGTTGGGCCGTTCTGTCCCTCATTGATAGAATCGTGTGCTGCAATATGAATAGTTTTAAGGTTACAGAGTGCAGACATTCGCACCCCTGGGGCGGCATAGAGGTAGAACATAAGGAACGTGGCTGTTATTGGAACGAATGCGCCAGGTTGATATGCTGAAATACCGTTAGAAATTGAAGCCATGGCATGTTCCCGCACTCCGTATCTAACCGTGTTGCCAGTGTATCTTCCAGGACCATAGACAAACTCTTCGTTTTGCTTCAATTTACAAGCGCCCCAAAGATCAGCACCACCGGTCATGATTCCGGGTGTTTTCAAAAGACTTTCAAACACTTCGCCATTGAGGCCCGTAGGGTTAACTTTTGTTCCGTCTAGCTGTTTGGCGACAGCAGAGTCGATAAGTGATTCGTCATATTCAAACTTTCCGGAAATATAATTGCGCAATTCTTTAGCTTCCTTTGGATATCTGGCACAGAAATCTTCAACCGCCTTTTCCCAAGATTTTTCTTCGGCCACATTTCTTTCGACATGTGGTTTGAAATAGTCATAACTGGATTGAGAAACGACGTGGGTCTTGTCAACTCCATCCCCATTTGCATAGACAGCCAAATCGTCGTCAGTATAAGTTCCGTGGTGAGCTTTGGCGGAGTTGGCTCGAGAGGTTTGATATCCGATGGTAGTTCTGACGTTGATCATGGTTGGCTTGCCGGTGTAGGTCTGGGACAACCTCAATGCATTTACAATTGATTCAACGTTATCCTCACCGTCAAAAACTTCAATGACATGCCATCCGGTGGCTCTCATTTTGGCGCTCATGTCTTCTTCACAAACCCATTCCAATGGGCCATCGCAAATGACCCCATTGTTATCATAAATAAGGGTAAGGTTGTCCAGTTTCAAATGACCGGCAATTGCTGCTGCTTCCAATCCAACGCCCTCTTGCAGACATGCGTCACCAATAGAGCAATAGATACGTGAATTGACAACATTTGGTTCACCAGCTTTGTTGAACTTGGCTCTTAGATGCTGGTTGGCAATTGCCATGCCGACTGCATTGGCAATACCTTGACCCAATGGCCCAGTTGTGATTTCAACACCCGGAGTTTCGATCTCTGGATGACCATGACATTCAGTTTCCTGACCACTTAATCCGTCATTCGCATAATTCTTCAAATCATCAAGTGTGATTGACTTGTAACCACTCAAATGCAGCATGATATATTGCAACAACCCGACGTGTCCATTAGATAAAACAAATCGATCCCTGTCAAACCAATCTGGATTTTGAGGATTATATCTGAGCACATTTCCCCATAATCCTGTTCCAATTGCGGCCATTCCAATTGCTGAACCACCATGGCCAGACCCGTTCTGCCTACAACAATCGATCACTAATCGTCTGATCTCTCTGATAGTCTTTTGTTCGTTACTTTCAGTATTCACTGTCATGCTGATAACTTGCACTAAAAAAATATCAAGGACACATTGTTCTTAAATACCTTTCTGACTTTACCCCACAAATTCCATAATCTCGGCAAGGACCATTCTGCTCCGAAAAACCGATCCCTACCCGATCAGGGTATCATCCCGCGCTTAATCTTCCGACAATATATCCGACAGAGCCTACGCGACACATAGCCTATAGAGTTTGCTAATAGCACTCTCTAGTCGTACGATTCTTTCCTATACCAGTAGTTATTTTCTGGGCTGGATGCAACGCATGTAGTTTTGATATAACTCCTTAATTATCCGACAATATATCCGAATTTTAAAGTCCCCCGTTCTTTAAAAACCACGAATTGGGGTATACCGGTAACTACAGCCTAATTTATCTCCATGCAAAATTAAGTAGTGATAGTTTCTCAGTGATCGTACAAAATTACCGGACGTTGAATAGCCTATTCGGAGTAAGATGGGATGATATGCGATTCATTCTTTCGGGATACTGAGATGTATTACACCTATTCGTGTAATAACCAACAGATAGCCTACCATTGACGGATTGAATATGAGGCCCCATGGTCGTTGATCGACAACTTTTCCCCTCCAAGGTTATTTTTTACGGATAAATGAGCTAAAGTGGGGTCAATTAGAAGACCGTCCATTTGACAATGGATGCCCCGGATTTGATCTTGAAGATTAGACTGGTGCAGCTTCCACCAATTTCCGTCAGTTTTTTGCCGTCTTCGGCTTCATACTCGATAAGCTAAGTTTTGATGAGATGAAATTTAGCCGTTACCGTCCATTATCTACTTTACATTTCTTTGAATAATGAAATTCTACACTTTTTCTTGAGCAGTTCAAAAAGTGGGTTGTAAACAACTTGGATGTGAAACGAATTTTTCAATTGCCTTAGTAAATTATATGACCCTGAGACATCAGATAACTGCCGATACTTTGCCAGTAGCTATTACCGTTGGAAGTGGGTGATGCTCAATTATAACGCTGATTGCAAAGGCAACAAACAGTCGTGTAACGTTAAACACCTAGCTCTCCGTTCAACCGGGCCGGTTTTGAACTTAGTGATCAGATTCTCTGACTATTTATTCCCAAATTTATGACTCGGCCGTTAATATTTTGTATGTTGGCGTTTCAATTGACCCATACCAGCAGCCACTCTCTAGTGATCGACGGATCGACCGAGCGGCTTATTGGGGCCCTGTCGATCAAACAACTCTAAGTTAAGTTTTTACAATGATATTACAACACAATGAGTATAATTACAAACGCATCTCACCGGCTCGCACTCGTGTAAGGAACTCGACCCAGTCAGGGATTTTTCCATTGGCAAATGCATCATCGTGCCATGAATCTGTCTGATACATAATATATTCGTCAAGAAACTTGTACACTGAGCCAATGGCCAGATCGACCCCCATACTGGCAGTCCACTCCGTCAATTCGTCGCATACTGCGTTGAACAAGTCTATTGGCCCCGGTACAGCTTTTTTCACGCTGCTTTTGTTCGCATAAACCAATTTTTTCACATTTCCTTGACCCAAGTCGCGTACGTAACGTTCCATCATCTCGCAAATATTTCGAGCTTCCGCCTTAATTTCATCTTCTCTGTTGAAGTGGCCCCAGATATCTTGGGGACACCTCACGGCCGTGAGGCATGGAATGTCTGTTGCGTGTCGCACAAGGATATCTTCAAAGCTAGTCAGAGTCTCGGGGGCCTATTCTGAGCCACCATCCTTTCCTCACGCTTTTCAAGACCCCAGGTCCAGCCATGGTCACTGATTATTGTAGGCTGTAGGTTGCGTTGGTAAGCTATAAAGCTATATGCAATGGCAGCTTGATCAGTCGAATTTTCCACTGCTGCAGTTCGTAGCGAGGACAACTTGCTCAATTTCCTGATGAGGGCCCGGGCAGCACGCACATATCCAGAACTGACATCAGAAAGCCCACCTAGAGAACGCAAAAGTCTCTGTGCCCGCCGGAATGACGCCTTAGACACTATAATCGGTGAATAACTTTTGAATATGTCAGTCGGAAGTTGCTGCTGGCTTCCGCGGAAGTAACATTTATCAAATTCCCATAATTCCTTGGCCATAGACGAGTCATCTCCCTCTTGAAGCGGCACCATTTCCGAAGGGAAGGTAAGATATTGGGAATTACCTAGAGCAGGACGCTAGCGACGGATGGTTTGCAGTATCTGAATTTCATCTTCAGGATCATCTCCGAGTTCTATTTCGAGGATTTGGCCAATCTTTTTCCACTTTGTCCGCATTGCACTCTCAATTGGATCATATGGCACATCATCGAAATAGTACTTTTCACGCCACATGCAGGACTCAGATAGCATCTACTGTGTCCCCGGGTCCTGGATTAACGATAGACGAGTATCTGCAATGATCTATTTCAAAGCTGTCGTCCTCTGTGGTGGTCTTTTTTGAGAGGGATGATTTTGTCATACCCTGGGAAAGATATGCAATTACCATTGTTACAGCCTGCTCCATGTCCAAATACTTTCCAGAGCTAATGTGGTCGATGTGATCGGTCTTCGTTACGTTGTAAGCGCTTTTAAGTTCAGCTTGACAGCGTCGGTGATTGTTTCGCCTGACCGCGCAACCAGGTCCTGTAGCATTTCTCTACGCATAGCAATTGCCCGGAAATCCCTGTGCCAATATCTATCGCGTTTCCAAGGTTTACCATTTTTCACCAGCATTCCCGAACACACCTGCAGCGTGGATCACAGGAAAGGGTGTGAAACAGTTAACGGGTCTGTTGTTTCGCAGCTCATAATAACTGAAGTTTATTCAAGTATTGTAAAAATTTAAGTTTATAGTTAAATATTTAGGCACTGTAAACAGTTATTCTGTGAACGTTCGGGGGATATATGTATATATTTCTGTGGAGGATGCGGCTGACAGCGAGTTGATCCAAAATATATACAATTGTTGACACATCTGGCAGAACACGCATAGACCATAGAGCATGAGTCAACATGACTCCCAAGTCTTCTTTCTGACTGAATTGTATATCAATACAACCCTTTACTTCTTGAACTTCTGGAGCACATAATTGGCCTCCTATTGCGTAGATGTAGACTATATATAAATCTAAAGGTGGAATGACAACCGTTAAGAAGAGAAAGTTATGATTAGACAATTCATGTAGGCTTTTCTGATCTCGTGGGGTGAACAATTTATAGTTGTGCATTTCAACCATCTCACACAACTTTACTGAATCAAGGTTATTGAAGAAGAAACTGTCCATTCTCAGGGTAATTTTGCCGGCTCCAAACGATATATACATTCGACAGATATTTTCTCTTGATCCTACAGTCTAATATATAGCTCTCTCAGCTCACCAATGGTCTTATTAAATTGCGAAAGCTACAAACCGAGGATTTCCGGGCACAGCGAAAACATTAAACGTCAATGATAGTACATATTATCCCATAATTGTAAAAACTTGAGATGGATCGTTTCGTCCGAAGTTACCCCTGAAAAAAATATAAACAAATTCAAGGGAGCATGATATTTTCAAAGTCTACAATATTCAAGCTAATGTACAGATAGTCATTCGGAAGCAGTTCATCCGCTGCAAGAGGAGCCGCGTGCAGTATATCGCTCTGAAAAATCGTATATATTATAATATAGTATTATTACTACGGGAAAAAAACATTTCGATCCAATTTTGCTTCTTAATCCAACAAAACGTAAATGAAAAAGTGCTAAAAAATTTTTGACAATTTCGATTATACGGCGCGGTAATATTCACAAGACACATGCGCCGAAACTTTTAAGGGGTCAGATCCAAGCAGTCGGGTAGCAGGTGCTGCAAAGATTTGAGGATGTGATCGGCGGGTTGGGAGTTGGAGTGTGTGTGGTATGTAGCCAGGCAAAACATTTGGGACCTCCTTAAAAAAACGAGAACCTTAACATTTCAAATAACACAAAATGCCATTATGCGGAGGACCAGCAAAGCCTATCTCTCGTAAGATAGTTATCTTGGGAGATGGTGCATGCGGAAAGACATCGCTTCTGAACGTGTTCACACGAGGATACTTCCCACAGGTGTACGAACCTACGGTGTTTGAGAACTATGTTCACGACATTTACATTGACCAACAGCCCATGCAATTGTCCCTGTGGGACACAGCCGGTCAAGAAGAGTTTGATCGGTTACGGTCTCTATCCTACTCGGATACACACACAATCATGTTGTGTTTTTCGGTAGATTCACCAGATTCGCTGGAAAATGCCCGAACTAGATGGGTGAGCGAAATTGTTGATCACTGCGAGGGCGTCAAGTTGGTTCTTGTTGCCTTGAAGTGTGATTTGCGTACAACTGAAGGTGAGAATGATGGCGGCGAGACTGGCGATGAGAGCGAGCCTCGCAAGCGAATGATCACCTATGACGAAGGTTTAGAGGTTGCCAAGGAAGTCAATGCCTTGAGATATCTGGAATGTTCAGCTCGTAGGAACCGGGGGGTCAATGAAGCCTTCACTGAGGCTGCAAGATGTGCCTTGACCGCCAAACCGAAGGGGTCCTCTGGCGACGAGGAGTCCAAAAAATCTTGCATCATTTCCTAACAATAAATAATTACACTTTCCCCTTTTTCTGTAGCACTCTAATTAATCTTATTTTTGACATAAGGATTGTGGCGAGTGGGTCACTTTACTCGAACAGTAGCTAAGATCCTAAATAAGCTTGTCGGCAGATTAAATATGTGGGGTGATCGGACTTCTCTCTGATAACATGGATCAGTGTATTATTATTCGTCAGGCTGGACTTTGTTGACACAACAACCTCACGACATGTCTGTTAGAAGATTTTTTTTTTTTTTTTTCCGGTTATAAATTTCAAAAAGTTATTTCAGGAGTTCAAAGGTGTAGAGATGTGCGGACAGAGATTTCGGCTATTCCACTGCATTACTTTTGAATGTCAAATTTAGATGCTACTATTACTCTGATCTTTAACTAACTAAAACTGGTTCTAAAACTTCAACAACGACCGCGGTTGTATACGCTATCACACTTCAATTACATAACATGTCGTATTACAAATACTCTCTGTGGAAGCTACTGGATGTCTAGAGAAGGATTGTGATCATCCCATTCCCCGCTAACTCCGCGTTCCTGGAGATGACAGCAAATCGTCCATGCAACATCCAGGGGTTGAATACCGGAATTAACGACGGTTTTAACCCTCTCTGAGCCGCCGGACCGACAAATGTTAGTGGCTTGGTGAGAGAGACTCGGTCGGACTGGGTCGGAGGACCGACCGGGGGATGTTCTAGAAAATTTGCCACCCAATGAAAATTGGGTATTTAAAGAGATCAAAGCCCAGCGTCATCATCTCCATTATTCATTAAAGACTTAAAGACTATAAACTTATACAATGCCTAGATCCCGTGGCGGTAGAAGTGGCCCAGCTCCACGCACTCAAACCAGACCTGCATCTACATCTGCTCCATCGCATCCTCCACAACAACAACATGCTCCACCTCCACAGGCCGCTCCACCAATGCAGCAATCCTCTCAACCAGGTATGTTCGCTCAAATGGCCTCTACTGCTGCTGGTGTTGCTGTCGGTTCCGCTGTTGGTCACACCATGGCTAACGGTGTTTCTTCTCTTTTCGGTGGCGGATCATCTGCTCCAGCTGAGCAACAAGTTCAACAACAACAACCTCAGCAACAGCAGCAACAAGCTAGATGTGAAGTTGATGCTAAGAACTTTACTAGATGTTTGGATGAAAACAACGGTAACATGCAAATTTGTGACTGGTACTTGCAACAATTGAAGGCTTGTCAACAAGCTGCTGGCGGTTACTAGATTCTTTTTTTTTTTGTAAATAATAACAACGATAATAATATATCTATTCACTGATCATCAAAACTCCCATTCTGCACTCAAGCTACAAATTGTTTTGGGTTTTTTTGCCCGAGGAAAATAGTGTAGGAGTGGAGTGTAAAAATGTATGTTGTTTGATTTGACATTAATTTTACTCACGGAGAATTGCAAAACTGGGTTACATTTTCTCAGGTAAGCAAGCTGTGCTGAACCTGTCGTTCTTGGTTCTTTGAAACCAAGTACAATCAAATCACGAAAAGTAATTTGTTAGCAGGTATATGTCATATATGACGTTCTATCTTGTCTGGCAAGCATCGGATCCATTGCTATGGGATATTGTTTGCATCAGAGAAAAAAACATAAACTCGATCTTCTGCTTCGCAAAAGCAGTACCAAAATCCAATCAGGCAAAATTCTCCAAACTTCAAGATTTACATACATAATTCCGCGAGAAATTGCGAACTGAATATAACATAATATTAATATATTAAATTCTGGATGCCGCGTCGTTTCAGCCGTACATACATTTCCTTTTTTATTTTTTATTTTCGGGGAAAATGCATGTCGCCTGGGTTAGGGTTTTCCCTCATTTTTTTGGCGGGAGCAAAGCGGGCCAATGAGAAGGTGGGAAAATAATGGGAGAAAATTGGGTGTTTGACAAAAAACAAAATCTTGGAACAACTATTCTAGCACAACCCTTGGAAGCTGAAATATATACATATATAAATAAGTAGGACATGCTTCGACGAGGAACCAGCACTATTGGACTGTTGAGCAGACAGCTCCGAACTCCTATGTCCGGTGGAGTTATGCGACGAGGATTTAGCCAAAGTGCAGTCAAGCTCAACCAAGAGTTCAAGGAGGACTTGAGGGAAAATGCCATGAAACACCGACCAGCCATTGGAGCTCCTTTGGATCCAGAATTTGGCAAGACAACATTCGTCGAGGATCTGTCCTTGACTGACCAGGATGCTGACAGTCACAGCGCTAACACTAAGATTCGACATTTCACCATCAACTTCGGTCCACAGCATCCTGCTGCCCACGGTGTGTTGCGATTGATTTTCGAACTGAATGGTGAAGAAATCATCAGAGCTGACCCACACGTCGGTTTGTTGCACAGAGGTACCGAAAAGCTCATTGAATACAAGACCTATCAACAGGCTCTCCCATATTTCGATCGATTGGATTACGTTTCCATGATGACCAACGAACAAGTGTTTGCGTTAGCCGTCGAAAAGTTGTTGAACATCGAAGTTCCATTGAGAGCCAAGTATATCAGAACCATGTTTGGTGAAATCACCCGTATTTTGAACCATCTCATGTCCATTCTTTCCCACGCCATGGACGTGGGTGCCCTTACACCTTTCTTGTGGGGTTTCGAAGAACGTGAAAAGTTGATGGAATTCTACGAAAGAGTTTCTGGTGCTCGTTTGCACGCTGCCTACGTCCGACCAGGTGGTGTGTCCCAAGACTTGCCAGCTGGCTTGTTGGACGACATCTACATGTGGGCCACCCAATTCGGTGACAGAATCGATGAAACCGAAGAATTGTTGACTGATAACAGAATCTGGAAGTTCAGAACAAAGAACGTTGGTACCATCTCTGCCGAAGATGCTCTCAACTACTCTCTTTCCGGTGTCATGCTTCGTGGTTCCGGTATCCCATGGGACATCAGAAAGACCCAGCCATATGATGCTTACGACAGAGTCGAATTCGACGTGCCAGTGGGTGTGAACGGTGACTGTTACGATAGATACTTGATCCGTATGTCCGAATTCCGTCAATCTCTTCGTATCATTGAACAATGCATCAATGACATGCCACCAGGACCAGTCAAGGTCGAAGACTTCAAGATTAACACCCCACCAAGATCTATGATGAAGGAAGATATGGAAGCTCTTATCCACCATTTCCTTCTCTGGACCAAGGGATTCTGCGTCCCACCAGGTAACACTTATACTGCCATTGAAGCTCCAAAGGGTGAAATGGGTGTCTATGTCGTCTCCGACGGTACTGAAAGACCATATAGATGTAAGATCCGTGCTCCAGGTTTCACACATCTTGCTGCCTTCGATCACATCTCTAAGCACCACTTCTTACCCGACGCCGTCGCCATCATTGGTACTATGGATTTGGTCTTTGGTGAAGTTGACCGTTAAAATAACTTGTGTAGACTTTTGTAATAACCCAGCATATCAAAAATCTTTTCCATCGCGTGTCCTGTCGACAACGTTCTTTCTAGAATGGAACCAAATACATTGAAATCCTCCACGAAGTGGAGCTACCTTTTTTGCTTCTTTTCGGAGAAAAAAGAAGCCGCCGGAGGCATGGAACTGAGCGGAAATATATACAAATAATTACCACCCAGATTTTATAAATTTCATTACTTTCTTTCCGACATACCGATTGCTTCATTTCACTTTTCTGGTCACGATAATTTCTCAATTAGAATCTTCTGACTCACCGGTTCACAATCGTGGTAAGTTTCCACACTAGATTCAATTTCTAGCCTTTGTGCTCGAAGTAGAAAGTGATGCACTCCTGTGATGTGCTAATAGAACTATATTAGTCCCCCGAGGAAATTCATTTTCGGCTCTGAAATTTTCAAAAATAGGACCAATTGTTTGAATTGCATATATGTTTTATTAGCTTTGAGAAATAATCAATACATGACATATGGCCATATGGCCCATAATTTCGCTACATATACCACACATCACATACAAAAAATCAATTGCTTATACACCTACAACGCATTATTGTTTCTCTAATGGAAACAAGATTTTTACTAAGTTAGACTTTTTCGAAAATTTCTTGGGAGATGTTCTTCTTTATGCTGAAGATGTGCATATACTTTAGAAAGCATTCCGTCACGATTCCGATAAACACATTATATTGATAATCAGCATATATAATTACTGAATTAATGATGTAACAGCATCCTAAATAAAAACCTTGACTAAAAGTCCGGAGAAAAAAGTATTAATTCCCTCACGCCTGTCTCCGGTGGTCAGGAACAAAAAAAATTCTTCATGATATATATATATATATAATACAAACCTACGTAATTAATTAATCTGATTCGTGCTTGAGAAGATCGTCAAGATAAGCACTTGGAGCTCTAGTTTGGTTTTGTGGGGCAGAGAGTCCTCCAGAGGATTGCGGAACGTAGGAGGAGTGTCTCATGCTTGGGGTGCCGCCAACGCCGACAGATGAATCTCTACCATGCATTGAGAAGACTCGGGTAGTTCTAGAGGTCATTGAGGCAGCGGAGCCTTGAACGCCGTTATTACCAGGAGTATAATAACCTGCTGGGAGATAAACTGAGGATCGCTGCATAGTGGACGACATTGAATCTGTACCGGCTCCAAAAGAACCACTGGCATTTTGGTTGGACTTGGCAGAATTCATAACCTCCGCAGTAGGAGAGAAAAACAAGTTGTGACCGGTTCCGGATGGCATTGTACTCTTGGTTTTGAGTTGATCCGAAGATAAGTTTCCATTATTGTAAAAGTCACCAGCCCGAGTAGGATCACCCGGATATAAAAGTGCCTTATCGTCTCCCAATAGAGTATGAGACATAGATGGGCCTTGGGCTTTCTTCATAGATCTCTTGAGAGATATGGATGAGGCCATTCTCCAGCCAATGAGTGCCAAACCAAGGCCACCCAAAATTGCTCCAACCGCGATAAACACGGTTCCTTCAGGGAGACTAGAGTGAGAAAGATACGGATTATTGTGCATGGGTGGTACAGTCACTGTAGGAGTAGGAAGCTTAGATGACTCGGTTAGTGTGGGTAGGTCGTCTGCTCGTTTTTTATACTCTTCATACGGAACCTTAGGAGTCACCTTAGGGGTCTCTCTTTCTAAAACACCTAAGGCCCCATTCTGTGTTCGAGTTGGTCGAACAGATGTTAATTGGTTCAGTGAACCCTGCTGGGCAAATACTGTAAGTATAAAGATAGTAAAAATGCAAAAGAGTTGTCGTGTTATCATTCTGTAAAGTCGTATATTAATGGATCAAACTGATATTTTGATCCTAAATATATTGCGAAATATGATTTTGTAAAAAGAAAGAAAGAAAAAAATTAGTCCGTCACAATATCACCAGAGTTGTATAGATAAATAAGGTCCTTTTGTGCCAGGTGAAACGTTTTATTTTTTTTCTTTGAAGTCCCAATACAAGAAAAAAATTATTGCCTAAAATAGAACCCTGTAAACAGCCTCCCAAACGAACGACGCCACATAAATCGCGAGGCTTGAACGCAACATGTGCAACCTAGTCCACAGCAACACAGCCACTAAATTTTCATGTATCTTTATAGTATTTGCAGTTAAAGAGCATGTCAAACCGGTTCCTGAGAGTTGCGGTCCTGGTTCCATTTATTTGTTTTTTACATAAAGAGAATTTTCCTATCAACTTCTGGTTGAGATATTCTTTTACTTATTGAACTTTTCACCTCTAGGAAAGAGTGGGTAGAATATATTAATAGGGGGAACAATTGTGATTGCCTGAAATACCAGGAAGACACAAGAGGTTGTCGAAATTAATTTGGATGATGGCTTGATTGATTATTCCCTCCAATGCCGTGCCGTTGGCTTATAGCCAGATTACAACCTCTGCATAATTCCAAAATAATGCCAATAGGGCAAGTTCGAATAATAGTGAGCATGCCTGAGAGCGAATCAACGCACAGGGCACGCCTTTTTGTTACTTTTCTGAGAAAACGAAGCCTAAGCAAAGTTTAAGTTAGTGAATATGTGTTTCTTTCTCATAAAACCAGCGACATCAGATCAAATAGTTTGAACGTTTTCATTTATTTTCAATGTCGTTACCGTACACTTGAAACCTTCCTTAGATACTTTTATGAACTTTAACAGATATTACACTTGACAAAGTTGCAGCCGGGGGATTTTTGATGACTAGGCAACCCTGTACCGGCCATTGACTCTGAATTTATATAGCATATTTATACTTATTTAGACGCGGTGAGTTGAAAATAACCTGGGGGGGGGAAATTTATGGAAGTTTTGAAATAGGGAAATGATCGGCGGTCCGTTAAAATCGTCCGTACAGTCCTTATCAACTTATCTAAACGTTTCTAAAAAATTAATTCGCCAGAATCCCATCTGCTTTAGCTATTTATCATTTTATATTATTTATCTTTTACATACTAGTACTCTCTTTTATTAGCGTTGAGCCCCACTACAATTTTGTGATACATCTACATCAACCTCATTTTTGTGGCATTAAGCATTCCGAACTATAAATATCACACTGATTCCGCATAAAAAGTTATAATATGGCTCCCCGTACTCATCAGGATAGAAAATCCATTACAGGCATTTCTTTGACACAAACAGGTTCTCCGAATATAAAAGATAAAAGTCACCAATCATTTATCCATTCAAACTCAATTCAATCTGATCAGGAGGAAGATCCTAACTCATTGGTGGTTTCTGCAGATTCTCAAGAATATCACTCCCCCCCTCAATCTAACCAAAGTACCTCATCGTCATCCTCGAATCAATCTATTCAATTTATCACCTATAAAAGAGGTGAAATCGAGAAACTACAGAGCGATATCAAAACCGCAATTAACAACGCATATTCCAATATTGATATCTTGATTAAAATCGAGGACTGTACAACAGTTGAAGACTCTGAGGCAATTGAATCATCAATTAGCCATCTAGGTATCAGAGGCCGAACAACAATTGATTTTTTTAAAGGCACATACAAGCTAGTATTATCTACCCTGCCACATGAGCAAGCCACAGCGGTACTCGCTGAACTCTATTCAGCTGCTACTAGGCAAATACCAAGCTGCAAAACATGTCCATATTTTAATCTCGAACTCGATCTTCCTGGTTGGCCAAATCAAGACGTTGCCCGAACGTCAAAAAAAATCGCCGATTGCTACATTTTCCAAAGATATGATCCATGTTTAGTAGGAGTTGAAAATATGTCTCTTTTCCCCTGCCTGGCAGCCGAAATTGGATACTCAGAACACACAGAAGAGCTTGTGGGGGATATTTTCTTCCTCATGAGAGGCTCTTATTTTTTGATCGATATCTACCTCTCGATAAACATTGAGGTAGATACGAGGAATCCCAGCAACCTTGAATCTGTCGAATTTCAATTATATGATTTGACAATTGAGAGATTATTGAATGATTTTACTTCTCTTTGGATTCCTTCCAGGTTTCATGAAAATAGTATGACAATTCGACTATTGTTTTGGGCCATAATGTCGAACCTTTTTATAGGGTTGCGGCAGAGAGATGATTTGCTGAATATTGTTACTTCGCCAGACGATGAATCACTTGAAGAATTTGTGACACAGTTCAATAACAGGAATGTCCCAGAGAGGTTGAGAACTCCACGGTTGGCTGACCCTGTCGATGGTATGACGTATATCAGGGACATCTTTCAATCATCTGGTGCTAATTCTGAGATTGATTTAATTACATCTGATAGAAACAGGTATGTTGGCGTACTAAAGAACTTAGCACGGAAAGTTCGTGGTACGGGGTCCGCAGCGTTTCGAAGGTTATTCCCTCAGGAGGCTGGACAGAGGCAGTTAATGGAGGAATTGTCTAGGATGGGTCTTAGGTCATTTAACAGAGATGAAGCAATCCAACCTCGCCAGTGGCTGGAGATTCAGGGTGAGAACATAATCAATTCGTTGGACTCGTACGCTCACAATGATTTTCAAACATTTTTCCACTCCTTCCTATTGCCTGATACCACAAAAGTAACTGAAAACGAAAGGCCGACTGTTCAGGTGCCTATAGTAGGGATGACTAGATTTCTTTCCACAGGAAATACAGCTCTGCAGTCAATTGAATATGACACCAGCTTATTTTTCCGTCGGATGAGGCGTAAGGTTAGTTTCCATAACTCCAGAAGAGACTAGCGTTTATACAAACCCATTACGGGGTAGATTATTAAAATATACATTATAATAGAAAGGCTGAGTTATTTGAGAGAATAGTGCTTTGAACACAATTCAATGATTCATAACAGTCTACATCAGTGCTAGAGAATAAAGCTTGGGCCAAGTTGTTTATCTGTCCTAAAAGTTTTGAACGTGAATTTTCAGACTACTGACGTAAATATTCTTTCTTTTTCTAATCTATAGCATAATTTTAACCTTGGTTCGTGCAATTACAAGAAGTATGTTGCAGGTAAATGAGACAACCATCTTCCACATTTTTTCCAACCCCCTAGTTCCTTTGGCTCTTTTAACTATTATCAAGGGAGATGAGGGAGATGAGGCGTAATCATACTTTCAATTTGATCGATGTATGTCATTGGTTAACCCCATTTCAACAGGAAGTTAACTATTCATAGGCAAAGGATTGGGAGAGCTGGGGCCAGAAACAACTATGTTAATTGGATAGAGTACAAAGAACAATATGACGTAGCTATAGAAATGTAGATATATTGCTAAGTGCGATCAATCTGGGATTATGATATCATCCAAGAAGGAGTAACTAGAGAAATCTTTCACAGAGAATGGCCCTGACTCACATCAACTCCAAACAGTTCCAGGACTGGAGATTCCTGGGACATCCATTTGGCAAAGATGGAACAACCGTTGGAAGTTGTAATACGCTCGAGAAGATAAATACAAAGAGCCATAGCCGCTCTAACTAAATTATCGGTGACCAAATGATTCTGAGTAGTAAGCTCATCTTTTAGAAAGATGGATCCTGATACAGGAACCACTGTTAAATAAAGAGTCCGATAGAAACAATTAGCAAGTATTGCTTACGATGTAGATGAGGACTTCAAGAGGTGTAAGATAATATATCCATCATTTTGGGCATTTGTGGGTTTTGATGTTAAATCTACCGGTGCTGAAAGTATCCGTACAGATAAGAAGAAAAATCCACTTTCTTCATATTCCTCCCGAACATGGATT
This sequence comes from Blastobotrys serpentis, assembly GCA_003705695.2. NCBI lineage: Eukaryota > Fungi > Ascomycota > Dipodascomycetes > Dipodascales > Trichomonascaceae > Blastobotrys > Blastobotrys serpentis. The sequence goes on from PPJG02000080.1 coordinate 18,719, forward strand.
ATTTTCACTAATCGGTATAGAGAAAGTTCTTCAAGGTAGGACCAATCAGGAAGTTCAAATTAAGAATGGTTGAAGTTACTGTTGAGTAATAATTCTTACACGAGGTATTCCCAAGAACCATAGCGGTACCAGTCTTTGGTGATGACATCTAGTAAAAGAGGGAAAGAGTTATCTGGAAGAGGGCATGGAGAAATACCCCATGATATTAGTACACTGACGCTAGAACAACTAATAGACAACTGGATGCTCTGTATAAATATGACTGTATTATGAGAGCGCATTATTCGAACATTTGTTTGGTGTTCAAACCTCTTATTGGAACAATCAGTCTGTTTGATTGGACGCAATAATAAGAAGGCAGTTGGCGATTATTATAGGGCTGCATTAGACGATAGCATGTTCGGGCGACTTGAAATCCTAACTTCAGGACGAAGATTCATAAATATTTCTTAATAATCCCTATAAACATGGAAAAAGCTAAAATTCACATTGCAATGACCATCTGCCCTGGTTAAAAACTGGTAACAAATATTTCCACGACCCTATACTCATAGATGTACCCACATATATATAGATGCACATAGAATCAGGGTAGCACAATAAACGATGGCTGATACTCAGGATCAAAACTCCACTTTCTGCCAACCTTGACTACCGTTGCAAATCCACAATTAGCCATTTTCCCCTACTAATCAGTGAGCCCAACTTGACAGTAGAGCAGGTATTTCTTTATATCCTTTAAAACATCTACATGACCTCCGGAGTCTTGTCGAAACTTAGTTCGATCAGGTTCGCAAAGATTTAGAGCCATTTCTTGAAGCAATCAGTGAGTCTGCATCAATACAGCAACAATAATGCTGTGCTCGAAACCTCGGTGAAGTATTTGTATAGCCTGACATAGCTCCTATTATATATTTCTATTATAGTATATATTTTAATAAACCACCAAGTAATAGGTGCTATAAACACTACCTTCTTCTGGAGTTATGGGAAATAACCCTACGCCTCATCCGACGGAAAAATAAGCTGGTGTCATATTCAATTGACTGCAGAGCTGTATTTCCTGTGGAAAGAAATCTAGTCATCCCTACTATAGGCACCTGAACAGTCGGCCTTTCGTTTTCAGTTACTTTTGTGGTATCAGGCAATAGGAAGGAGTGGAAAAATGTTTGAAAATCATTGTGAGCGTACGAGTCCAACGAATTGATTATGTTCTCACCCTGAATCTCCAGCCACTGGCGAGGTTGGATTGCTTCATCTCTGTTAAATGACCTAAGACCCATCCTAGACAATTCCTCCATTAACTGCCTCTGTCCAGCCTCCTGAGGGAATAACCTTCGAAACGCTGCGGACCCCGTACCACGAACTTTCCGTGCTAAGTTCTTTAGTACGCCAACATACCTGTTTCTATCAGATGTAATTAAATCAATCTCAGAATTAGCACCAGATGATTGAAAGATGTCCCTGATATACGTCATACCATCGACAGGGTCAGCCAACCGTGGAGTTCTCAACCTCTCTGGGACATTCCTGTTATTGAACTGTGTCACAAATTCTTCAAGTGATTCATCGTCTGGCGAAGTAACAATATTCAGCAAATCATCTCTCTGCCGCAACCCTATAAAAAGGTTCGACATTATGGCCCAAAACAATAGTCGAATTGTCATACTATTTTCATGAAACCTGGAAGGAATCCAAAGAGAAGTAAAATCATTCAATAATCTCTCAATTGTCAAATCATATAATTGAAATTCGACAGATTCAAGGTTGCTGGGATTCCTCGTATCTACCTCAATGTTTATCGAGAGGTAGATATCGATCAAAAAATAAGAGCCTCTCATGAGGAAGAAAATATCCCCCACAAGCTCTTCTGTGTGTTCTGAGTATCCAATTTCGGCTGCCAGGCAGGGGAAAAGAGACATATTTTCAACTCCTACTAAACATGGATCATATCTTTGGAAAATGTAGCAATCGGCGATTTTTTTTGACGTTCGGGCAACGTCTTGATTTGGCCAACCAGGAAGATCGAGTTCGAGATTAAAATATGGACATGTTTTGCAGCTTGGTATTTGCCTAGTAGCAGCTGAATAGAGTTCAGCGAGTACCGCTGTGGCTTGCTCATGTGGCAGGGTAGATAATACTAGCTTGTATGTGCCTTTAAAAAAATCAATTGTTGTTCGGCCTCTGATACCTAGATGGCTAATTGATGATTCAATTGCCTCAGAGTCTTCAACTGTTGTACAGTCCTCGATTTTAATCAAGATATCAATATTGGAATATGCGTTGTTAATTGCGGTTTTGATATCGCTCTGTAGTTTCTCGATTTCACCTCTTTTATAGGTGATAAATTGAATAGATTGATTCGAGGATGACGATGAGGTACTTTGGTTAGATTGAGGGGGGGAGTGATATTCTTGAGAATCTGCAGAAACCACCAATGAGTTAGGATCTTCCTCCTGATCAGATTGAATTGAGTTTGAATGGATAAATGATTGGTGACTTTTATCTTTTATATTCGGAGAACCTGTTTGTGTCAAAGAAATGCCTGTAATGGATTTTCTATCCTGATGAGTACGGGGAGCCATATTATAACTTTTTATGCGGAATCAGTGTGATATTTATAGTTCGGAATGCTTAATGCCACAAAAATGAGGTTGATGTAGATGTATCACAAAATTGTAGTGGGGCTCAACGCTAATAAAAGAGAGTACTAGTATGTAAAAGATAAATAATATAAAATGATAAATAGCTAAAGCAGATGGGATTCTGGCGAATTAATTTTTTAGAAACGTTTAGATAAGTTGATAAGGACTGTACGGACGATTTTAACGGACCGCCGATCATTTCCCTATTTCAAAACTTCCATAAATTTCCCCCCCCCAGGTTATTTTCAACTCACCGCGTCTAAATAAGTATAAATATGCTATATAAATTCAGAGTCAATGGCCGGTACAGGGTTGCCTAGTCATCAAAAATCCCCCGGCTGCAACTTTGTCAAGTGTAATATCTGTTAAAGTTCATAAAAGTATCTAAGGAAGGTTTCAAGTGTACGGTAACGACATTGAAAATAAATGAAAACGTTCAAACTATTTGATCTGATGTCGCTGGTTTTATGAGAAAGAAACACATATTCACTAACTTAAACTTTGCTTAGGCTTCGTTTTCTCAGAAAAGTAACAAAAAGGCGTGCCCTGTGCGTTGATTCGCTCTCAGGCATGCTCACTATTATTCGAACTTGCCCTATTGGCATTATTTTGGAATTATGCAGAGGTTGTAATCTGGCTATAAGCCAACGGCACGGCATTGGAGGGAATAATCAATCAAGCCATCATCCAAATTAATTTCGACAACCTCTTGTGTCTTCCTGGTATTTCAGGCAATCACAATTGTTCCCCCTATTAATATATTCTACCCACTCTTTCCTAGAGGTGAAAAGTTCAATAAGTAAAAGAATATCTCAACCAGAAGTTGATAGGAAAATTCTCTTTATGTAAAAAACAAATAAATGGAACCAGGACCGCAACTCTCAGGAACCGGTTTGACATGCTCTTTAACTGCAAATACTATAAAGATACATGAAAATTTAGTGGCTGTGTTGCTGTGGACTAGGTTGCACATGTTGCGTTCAAGCCTCGCGATTTATGTGGCGTCGTTCGTTTGGGAGGCTGTTTACAGGGTTCTATTTTAGGCAATAATTTTTTTCTTGTATTGGGACTTCAAAGAAAAAAAATAAAACGTTTCACCTGGCACAAAAGGACCTTATTTATCTATACAACTCTGGTGATATTGTGACGGACTAATTTTTTTCTTTCTTTCTTTTTACAAAATCATATTTCGCAATATATTTAGGATCAAAATATCAGTTTGATCCATTAATATACGACTTTACAGAATGATAACACGACAACTCTTTTGCATTTTTACTATCTTTATACTTACAGTATTTGCCCAGCAGGGTTCACTGAACCAATTAACATCTGTTCGACCAACTCGAACACAGAATGGGGCCTTAGGTGTTTTAGAAAGAGAGACCCCTAAGGTGACTCCTAAGGTTCCGTATGAAGAGTATAAAAAACGAGCAGACGACCTACCCACACTAACCGAGTCATCTAAGCTTCCTACTCCTACAGTGACTGTACCACCCATGCACAATAATCCGTATCTTTCTCACTCTAGTCTCCCTGAAGGAACCGTGTTTATCGCGGTTGGAGCAATTTTGGGTGGCCTTGGTTTGGCACTCATTGGCTGGAGAATGGCCTCATCCATATCTCTCAAGAGATCTATGAAGAAAGCCCAAGGCCCATCTATGTCTCATACTCTATTGGGAGACGATAAGGCACTTTTATATCCGGGTGATCCTACTCGGGCTGGTGACTTTTACAATAATGGAAACTTATCTTCGGATCAACTCAAAACCAAGAGTACAATGCCATCCGGAACCGGTCACAACTTGTTTTTCTCTCCTACTGCGGAGGTTATGAATTCTGCCAAGTCCAACCAAAATGCCAGTGGTTCTTTTGGAGCCGGTACAGATTCAATGTCGTCCACTATGCAGCGATCCTCAGTTTATCTCCCAGCAGGTTATTATACTCCTGGTAATAACGGCGTTCAAGGCTCCGCTGCCTCAATGACCTCTAGAACTACCCGAGTCTTCTCAATGCATGGTAGAGATTCATCTGTCGGCGTTGGCGGCACCCCAAGCATGAGACACTCCTCCTACGTTCCGCAATCCTCTGGAGGACTCTCTGCCCCACAAAACCAAACTAGAGCTCCAAGTGCTTATCTTGACGATCTTCTCAAGCACGAATCAGATTAATTAATTACGTAGGTTTGTATTATATATATATATATATCATGAAGAATTTTTTTTGTTCCTGACCACCGGAGACAGGCGTGAGGGAATTAATACTTTTTTCTCCGGACTTTTAGTCAAGGTTTTTATTTAGGATGCTGTTACATCATTAATTCAGTAATTATATATGCTGATTATCAATATAATGTGTTTATCGGAATCGTGACGGAATGCTTTCTAAAGTATATGCACATCTTCAGCATAAAGAAGAACATCTCCCAAGAAATTTTCGAAAAAGTCTAACTTAGTAAAAATCTTGTTTCCATTAGAGAAACAATAATGCGTTGTAGGTGTATAAGCAATTGATTTTTTGTATGTGATGTGTGGTATATGTAGCGAAATTATGGGCCATATGGCCATATGTCATGTATTGATTATTTCTCAAAGCTAATAAAACATATATGCAATTCAAACAATTGGTCCTATTTTTGAAAATTTCAGAGCCGAAAATGAATTTCCTCGGGGGACTAATATAGTTCTATTAGCACATCACAGGAGTGCATCACTTTCTACTTCGAGCACAAAGGCTAGAAATTGAATCTAGTGTGGAAACTTACCACGATTGTGAACCGGTGAGTCAGAAGATTCTAATTGAGAAATTATCGTGACCAGAAAAGTGAAATGAAGCAATCGGTATGTCGGAAAGAAAGTAATGAAATTTATAAAATCTGGGTGGTAATTATTTGTATATATTTCCGCTCAGTTCCATGCCTCCGGCGGCTTCTTTTTTCTCCGAAAAGAAGCAAAAAAGGTAGCTCCACTTCGTGGAGGATTTCAATGTATTTGGTTCCATTCTAGAAAGAACGTTGTCGACAGGACACGCGATGGAAAAGATTTTTGATATGCTGGGTTATTACAAAAGTCTACACAAGTTATTTTAACGGTCAACTTCACCAAAGACCAAATCCATAGTACCAATGATGGCGACGGCGTCGGGTAAGAAGTGGTGCTTAGAGATGTGATCGAAGGCAGCAAGATGTGTGAAACCTGGAGCACGGATCTTACATCTATATGGTCTTTCAGTACCGTCGGAGACGACATAGACACCCATTTCACCCTTTGGAGCTTCAATGGCAGTATAAGTGTTACCTGGTGGGACGCAGAATCCCTTGGTCCAGAGAAGGAAATGGTGGATAAGAGCTTCCATATCTTCCTTCATCATAGATCTTGGTGGGGTGTTAATCTTGAAGTCTTCGACCTTGACTGGTCCTGGTGGCATGTCATTGATGCATTGTTCAATGATACGAAGAGATTGACGGAATTCGGACATACGGATCAAGTATCTATCGTAACAGTCACCGTTCACACCCACTGGCACGTCGAATTCGACTCTGTCGTAAGCATCATATGGCTGGGTCTTTCTGATGTCCCATGGGATACCGGAACCACGAAGCATGACACCGGAAAGAGAGTAGTTGAGAGCATCTTCGGCAGAGATGGTACCAACGTTCTTTGTTCTGAACTTCCAGATTCTGTTATCAGTCAACAATTCTTCGGTTTCATCGATTCTGTCACCGAATTGGGTGGCCCACATGTAGATGTCGTCCAACAAGCCAGCTGGCAAGTCTTGGGACACACCACCTGGTCGGACGTAGGCAGCGTGCAAACGAGCACCAGAAACTCTTTCGTAGAATTCCATCAACTTTTCACGTTCTTCGAAACCCCACAAGAAAGGTGTAAGGGCACCCACGTCCATGGCGTGGGAAAGAATGGACATGAGATGGTTCAAAATACGGGTGATTTCACCAAACATGGTTCTGATATACTTGGCTCTCAATGGAACTTCGATGTTCAACAACTTTTCGACGGCTAACGCAAACACTTGTTCGTTGGTCATCATGGAAACGTAATCCAATCGATCGAAATATGGGAGAGCCTGTTGATAGGTCTTGTATTCAATGAGCTTTTCGGTACCTCTGTGCAACAAACCGACGTGTGGGTCAGCTCTGATGATTTCTTCACCATTCAGTTCGAAAATCAATCGCAACACACCGTGGGCAGCAGGATGCTGTGGACCGAAGTTGATGGTGAAATGTCGAATCTTAGTGTTAGCGCTGTGACTGTCAGCATCCTGGTCAGTCAAGGACAGATCCTCGACGAATGTTGTCTTGCCAAATTCTGGATCCAAAGGAGCTCCAATGGCTGGTCGGTGTTTCATGGCATTTTCCCTCAAGTCCTCCTTGAACTCTTGGTTGAGCTTGACTGCACTTTGGCTAAATCCTCGTCGCATAACTCCACCGGACATAGGAGTTCGGAGCTGTCTGCTCAACAGTCCAATAGTGCTGGTTCCTCGTCGAAGCATGTCCTACTTATTTATATATGTATATATTTCAGCTTCCAAGGGTTGTGCTAGAATAGTTGTTCCAAGATTTTGTTTTTTGTCAAACACCCAATTTTCTCCCATTATTTTCCCACCTTCTCATTGGCCCGCTTTGCTCCCGCCAAAAAAATGAGGGAAAACCCTAACCCAGGCGACATGCATTTTCCCCGAAAATAAAAAATAAAAAAGGAAATGTATGTACGGCTGAAACGACGCGGCATCCAGAATTTAATATATTAATATTATGTTATATTCAGTTCGCAATTTCTCGCGGAATTATGTATGTAAATCTTGAAGTTTGGAGAATTTTGCCTGATTGGATTTTGGTACTGCTTTTGCGAAGCAGAAGATCGAGTTTATGTTTTTTTCTCTGATGCAAACAATATCCCATAGCAATGGATCCGATGCTTGCCAGACAAGATAGAACGTCATATATGACATATACCTGCTAACAAATTACTTTTCGTGATTTGATTGTACTTGGTTTCAAAGAACCAAGAACGACAGGTTCAGCACAGCTTGCTTACCTGAGAAAATGTAACCCAGTTTTGCAATTCTCCGTGAGTAAAATTAATGTCAAATCAAACAACATACATTTTTACACTCCACTCCTACACTATTTTCCTCGGGCAAAAAAACCCAAAACAATTTGTAGCTTGAGTGCAGAATGGGAGTTTTGATGATCAGTGAATAGATATATTATTATCGTTGTTATTATTTACAAAAAAAAAAAGAATCTAGTAACCGCCAGCAGCTTGTTGACAAGCCTTCAATTGTTGCAAGTACCAGTCACAAATTTGCATGTTACCGTTGTTTTCATCCAAACATCTAGTAAAGTTCTTAGCATCAACTTCACATCTAGCTTGTTGCTGCTGTTGCTGAGGTTGTTGTTGTTGAACTTGTTGCTCAGCTGGAGCAGATGATCCGCCACCGAAAAGAGAAGAAACACCGTTAGCCATGGTGTGACCAACAGCGGAACCGACAGCAACACCAGCAGCAGTAGAGGCCATTTGAGCGAACATACCTGGTTGAGAGGATTGCTGCATTGGTGGAGCGGCCTGTGGAGGTGGAGCATGTTGTTGTTGTGGAGGATGCGATGGAGCAGATGTAGATGCAGGTCTGGTTTGAGTGCGTGGAGCTGGGCCACTTCTACCGCCACGGGATCTAGGCATTGTATAAGTTTATAGTCTTTAAGTCTTTAATGAATAATGGAGATGATGACGCTGGGCTTTGATCTCTTTAAATACCCAATTTTCATTGGGTGGCAAATTTTCTAGAACATCCCCCGGTCGGTCCTCCGACCCAGTCCGACCGAGTCTCTCTCACCAAGCCACTAACATTTGTCGGTCCGGCGGCTCAGAGAGGGTTAAAACCGTCGTTAATTCCGGTATTCAACCCCTGGATGTTGCATGGACGATTTGCTGTCATCTCCAGGAACGCGGAGTTAGCGGGGAATGGGATGATCACAATCCTTCTCTAGACATCCAGTAGCTTCCACAGAGAGTATTTGTAATACGACATGTTATGTAATTGAAGTGTGATAGCGTATACAACCGCGGTCGTTGTTGAAGTTTTAGAACCAGTTTTAGTTAGTTAAAGATCAGAGTAATAGTAGCATCTAAATTTGACATTCAAAAGTAATGCAGTGGAATAGCCGAAATCTCTGTCCGCACATCTCTACACCTTTGAACTCCTGAAATAACTTTTTGAAATTTATAACCGGAAAAAAAAAAAAAAAAATCTTCTAACAGACATGTCGTGAGGTTGTTGTGTCAACAAAGTCCAGCCTGACGAATAATAATACACTGATCCATGTTATCAGAGAGAAGTCCGATCACCCCACATATTTAATCTGCCGACAAGCTTATTTAGGATCTTAGCTACTGTTCGAGTAAAGTGACCCACTCGCCACAATCCTTATGTCAAAAATAAGATTAATTAGAGTGCTACAGAAAAAGGGGAAAGTGTAATTATTTATTGTTAGGAAATGATGCAAGATTTTTTGGACTCCTCGTCGCCAGAGGACCCCTTCGGTTTGGCGGTCAAGGCACATCTTGCAGCCTCAGTGAAGGCTTCATTGACCCCCCGGTTCCTACGAGCTGAACATTCCAGATATCTCAAGGCATTGACTTCCTTGGCAACCTCTAAACCTTCGTCATAGGTGATCATTCGCTTGCGAGGCTCGCTCTCATCGCCAGTCTCGCCGCCATCATTCTCACCTTCAGTTGTACGCAAATCACACTTCAAGGCAACAAGAACCAACTTGACGCCCTCGCAGTGATCAACAATTTCGCTCACCCATCTAGTTCGGGCATTTTCCAGCGAATCTGGTGAATCTACCGAAAAACACAACATGATTGTGTGTGTATCCGAGTAGGATAGAGACCGTAACCGATCAAACTCTTCTTGACCGGCTGTGTCCCACAGGGACAATTGCATGGGCTGTTGGTCAATGTAAATGTCGTGAACATAGTTCTCAAACACCGTAGGTTCGTACACCTGTGGGAAGTATCCTCGTGTGAACACGTTCAGAAGCGATGTCTTTCCGCATGCACCATCTCCCAAGATAACTATCTTACGAGAGATAGGCTTTGCTGGTCCTCCGCATAATGGCATTTTGTGTTATTTGAAATGTTAAGGTTCTCGTTTTTTTAAGGAGGTCCCAAATGTTTTGCCTGGCTACATACCACACACACTCCAACTCCCAACCCGCCGATCACATCCTCAAATCTTTGCAGCACCTGCTACCCGACTGCTTGGATCTGACCCCTTAAAAGTTTCGGCGCATGTGTCTTGTGAATATTACCGCGCCGTATAATCGAAATTGTCAAAAATTTTTTAGCACTTTTTCATTTACGTTTTGTTGGATTAAGAAGCAAAATTGGATCGAAATGTTTTTTTCCCGTAGTAATAATACTATATTATAATATATACGATTTTTCAGAGCGATATACTGCACGCGGCTCCTCTTGCAGCGGATGAACTGCTTCCGAATGACTATCTGTACATTAGCTTGAATATTGTAGACTTTGAAAATATCATGCTCCCTTGAATTTGTTTATATTTTTTTCAGGGGTAACTTCGGACGAAACGATCCATCTCAAGTTTTTACAATTATGGGATAATATGTACTATCATTGACGTTTAATGTTTTCGCTGTGCCCGGAAATCCTCGGTTTGTAGCTTTCGCAATTTAATAAGACCATTGGTGAGCTGAGAGAGCTATATATTAGACTGTAGGATCAAGAGAAAATATCTGTCGAATGTATATATCGTTTGGAGCCGGCAAAATTACCCTGAGAATGGACAGTTTCTTCTTCAATAACCTTGATTCAGTAAAGTTGTGTGAGATGGTTGAAATGCACAACTATAAATTGTTCACCCCACGAGATCAGAAAAGCCTACATGAATTGTCTAATCATAACTTTCTCTTCTTAACGGTTGTCATTCCACCTTTAGATTTATATATAGTCTACATCTACGCAATAGGAGGCCAATTATGTGCTCCAGAAGTTCAAGAAGTAAAGGGTTGTATTGATATACAATTCAGTCAGAAAGAAGACTTGGGAGTCATGTTGACTCATGCTCTATGGTCTATGCGTGTTCTGCCAGATGTGTCAACAATTGTATATATTTTGGATCAACTCGCTGTCAGCCGCATCCTCCACAGAAATATATACATATATCCCCCGAACGTTCACAGAATAACTGTTTACAGTGCCTAAATATTTAACTATAAACTTAAATTTTTACAATACTTGAATAAACTTCAGTTATTATGAGCTGCGAAACAACAGACCCGTTAACTGTTTCACACCCTTTCCTGTGATCCACGCTGCAGGTGTGTTCGGGAATGCTGGTGAAAAATGGTAAACCTTGGAAACGCGATAGATATTGGCACAGGGATTTCCGGGCAATTGCTATGCGTAGAGAAATGCTACAGGACCTGGTTGCGCGGTCAGGCGAAACAATCACCGACGCTGTCAAGCTGAACTTAAAAGCGCTTACAACGTAACGAAGACCGATCACATCGACCACATTAGCTCTGGAAAGTATTTGGACATGGAGCAGGCTGTAACAATGGTAATTGCATATCTTTCCCAGGGTATGACAAAATCATCCCTCTCAAAAAAGACCACCACAGAGGACGACAGCTTTGAAATAGATCATTGCAGATACTCGTCTATCGTTAATCCAGGACCCGGGGACACAGTAGATGCTATCTGAGTCCTGCATGTGGCGTGAAAAGTACTATTTCGATGATGTGCCATATGATCCAATTGAGAGTGCAATGCGGACAAAGTGGAAAAAGATTGGCCAAATCCTCGAAATAGAACTCGGAGATGATCCTGAAGATGAAATTCAGATACTGCAAACCATCCGTCGCTAGCGTCCTGCTCTAGGTAATTCCCAATATCTTACCTTCCCTTCGGAAATGGTGCCGCTTCAAGAGGGAGATGACTCGTCTATGGCCAAGGAATTATGGGAATTTGATAAATGTTACTTCCGCGGAAGCCAGCAGCAACTTCCGACTGACATATTCAAAAGTTATTCACCGATTATAGTGTCTAAGGCGTCATTCCGGCGGGCACAGAGACTTTTGCGTTCTCTAGGTGGGCTTTCTGATGTCAGTTCTGGATATGTGCGTGCTGCCCGGGCCCTCATCAGGAAATTGAGCAAGTTGTCCTCGCTACGAACTGCAGCAGTGGAAAATTCGACTGATCAAGCTGCCATTGCATATAGCTTTATAGCTTACCAACGCAACCTACAGCCTACAATAATCAGTGACCATGGCTGGACCTGGGGTCTTGAAAAGCGTGAGGAAAGGATGGTGGCTCAGAATAGGCCCCCGAGACTCTGACTAGCTTTGAAGATATCCTTGTGCGACACGCAACAGACATTCCATGCCTCACGGCCGTGAGGTGTCCCCAAGATATCTGGGGCCACTTCAACAGAGAAGATGAAATTAAGGCGGAAGCTCGAAATATTTGCGAGATGATGGAACGTTACGTACGCGACTTGGGTCAAGGAAATGTGAAAAAATTGGTTTATGCGAACAAAAGCAGCGTGAAAAAAGCTGTACCGGGGCCAATAGACTTGTTCAACGCAGTATGCGACGAATTGACGGAGTGGACTGCCAGTATGGGGGTCGATCTGGCCATTGGCTCAGTGTACAAGTTTCTTGACGAATATATTATGTATCAGACAGATTCATGGCACGATGATGCATTTGCCAATGGAAAAATCCCTGACTGGGTCGAGTTCCTTACACGAGTGCGAGCCGGTGAGATGCGTTTGTAATTATACTCATTGTGTTGTAATATCATTGTAAAAACTTAACTTAGAGTTGTTTGATCGACAGGGCCCCAATAAGCCGCTCGGTCGATCCGTCGATCACTAGAGAGTGGCTGCTGGTATGGGTCAATTGAAACGCCAACATACAAAATATTAACGGCCGAGTCATAAATTTGGGAATAAATAGTCAGAGAATCTGATCACTAAGTTCAAAACCGGCCCGGTTGAACGGAGAGCTAGGTGTTTAACGTTACACGACTGTTTGTTGCCTTTGCAATCAGCGTTATAATTGAGCATCACCCACTTCCAACGGTAATAGCTACTGGCAAAGTATCGGCAGTTATCTGATGTCTCAGGGTCATATAATTTACTAAGGCAATTGAAAAATTCGTTTCACATCCAAGTTGTTTACAACCCACTTTTTGAACTGCTCAAGAAAAAGTGTAGAATTTCATTATTCAAAGAAATGTAAAGTAGATAATGGACGGTAACGGCTAAATTTCATCTCATCAAAACTTAGCTTATCGAGTATGAAGCCGAAGACGGCAAAAAACTGACGGAAATTGGTGGAAGCTGCACCAGTCTAATCTTCAAGATCAAATCCGGGGCATCCATTGTCAAATGGACGGTCTTCTAATTGACCCCACTTTAGCTCATTTATCCGTAAAAAATAACCTTGGAGGGGAAAAGTTGTCGATCAACGACCATGGGGCCTCATATTCAATCCGTCAATGGTAGGCTATCTGTTGGTTATTACACGAATAGGTGTAATACATCTCAGTATCCCGAAAGAATGAATCGCATATCATCCCATCTTACTCCGAATAGGCTATTCAACGTCCGGTAATTTTGTACGATCACTGAGAAACTATCACTACTTAATTTTGCATGGAGATAAATTAGGCTGTAGTTACCGGTATACCCCAATTCGTGGTTTTTAAAGAACGGGGGACTTTAAAATTCGGATATATTGTCGGATAATTAAGGAGTTATATCAAAACTACATGCGTTGCATCCAGCCCAGAAAATAACTACTGGTATAGGAAAGAATCGTACGACTAGAGAGTGCTATTAGCAAACTCTATAGGCTATGTGTCGCGTAGGCTCTGTCGGATATATTGTCGGAAGATTAAGCGCGGGATGATACCCTGATCGGGTAGGGATCGGTTTTTCGGAGCAGAATGGTCCTTGCCGAGATTATGGAATTTGTGGGGTAAAGTCAGAAAGGTATTTAAGAACAATGTGTCCTTGATATTTTTTTAGTGCAAGTTATCAGCATGACAGTGAATACTGAAAGTAACGAACAAAAGACTATCAGAGAGATCAGACGATTAGTGATCGATTGTTGTAGGCAGAACGGGTCTGGCCATGGTGGTTCAGCAATTGGAATGGCCGCAATTGGAACAGGATTATGGGGAAATGTGCTCAGATATAATCCTCAAAATCCAGATTGGTTTGACAGGGATCGATTTGTTTTATCTAATGGACACGTCGGGTTGTTGCAATATATCATGCTGCATTTGAGTGGTTACAAGTCAATCACACTTGATGATTTGAAGAATTATGCGAATGACGGATTAAGTGGTCAGGAAACTGAATGTCATGGTCATCCAGAGATCGAAACTCCGGGTGTTGAAATCACAACTGGGCCATTGGGTCAAGGTATTGCCAATGCAGTCGGCATGGCAATTGCCAACCAGCATCTAAGAGCCAAGTTCAACAAAGCTGGTGAACCAAATGTTGTCAATTCACGTATCTATTGCTCTATTGGTGACGCATGTCTGCAAGAGGGCGTTGGATTGGAAGCAGCAGCAATTGCCGGTCATTTGAAACTGGACAACCTTACCCTTATTTATGATAACAATGGGGTCATTTGCGATGGCCCATTGGAATGGGTTTGTGAAGAAGACATGAGCGCCAAAATGAGAGCCACCGGATGGCATGTCATTGAAGTTTTTGACGGTGAGGATAACGTTGAATCAATTGTAAATGCATTGAGGTTGTCCCAGACCTACACCGGCAAGCCAACCATGATCAACGTCAGAACTACCATCGGATATCAAACCTCTCGAGCCAACTCCGCCAAAGCTCACCACGGAACTTATACTGACGACGATTTGGCTGTCTATGCAAATGGGGATGGAGTTGACAAGACCCACGTCGTTTCTCAATCCAGTTATGACTATTTCAAACCACATGTCGAAAGAAATGTGGCCGAAGAAAAATCTTGGGAAAAGGCGGTTGAAGATTTCTGTGCCAGATATCCAAAGGAAGCTAAAGAATTGCGCAATTATATTTCCGGAAAGTTTGAATATGACGAATCACTTATCGACTCTGCTGTCGCCAAACAGCTAGACGGAACAAAAGTTAACCCTACGGGCCTCAATGGCGAAGTGTTTGAAAGTCTTTTGAAAACACCCGGAATCATGACCGGTGGTGCTGATCTTTGGGGCGCTTGTAAATTGAAGCAAAACGAAGAGTTTGTCTATGGTCCTGGAAGATACACTGGCAACACGGTTAGATACGGAGTGCGGGAACATGCCATGGCTTCAATTTCTAACGGTATTTCAGCATATCAACCTGGCGCATTCGTTCCAATAACAGCCACGTTCCTTATGTTCTACCTCTATGCCGCCCCAGGGGTGCGAATGTCTGCACTCTGTAACCTTAAAACTATTCATATTGCAGCACACGATTCTATCAATGAGGGACAGAACGGCCCAACCCATCAACCGGTCGAAGTTGACTCTCTGTTCAGAGCTATGCCCAACCTCAGATTCCTCAGACCTGGTACCTCTGAGGAAATATATGGCGCCTGGAAACTTGCTCTTCAACCCGACAACCGTCCATACATCATCTCGGTTTCGAGAGAGGCTGTTTGCGACGTTCCAAACACTTGTCGAAAGAAGGCTCTCAAGGGCGGCTATGTGGTTGTTGAGAACAAGGATGCCAAGGTCACTCTTCTTTCCACTGGTGCCGAACTTGGAATTGCATATCAAGCTGTTCAGAAGCTAACTGAATCCGGCACTCCAGCTCGTTTGGTGTCCATGCCATGTATCGAGCTTTTCCGTGAACAGCCAGAATCTTATCAAGACGAAGTTCTTACTACAGAACACATCATCTCACTTGAACCTTACGTGGGTGATGCCTGGGCTACAATTGCGACCGCTGCTATCGGTATGAAGTCTTTTGGTTGGTCATCATCTGGCCTCGGCAATTACAAGAGATTTAATCTTGACACTGACTCTGTTGTTTCAAAGGTTCAAGGCCATCTCAAGGCCCCATCAAAGAGATTCAAGTTGCTTTAAGTAGTTTATAATATAATAGGTCAATAACTGACAGTTCTAATACTATTAACAAAAACTAAGACCTAACCAGGAGGACAATTACGTCGCGAGTCCGCTGAGTTGTAGCAGCAGAATAGCCGAAAGGGCAAGTTCATATTATATATATATACAACCCTGGCGGTCATCAAAACCGCCGACGACAGTTTAGAAGTGTTCTAGCACAGACATTCTGGCTATATTACCATGTTCAGGCGCCATACGAATCACAATGATATATATAAAGCTACATCTCCCACTGCTCAATAAAACAAAATTTAATCCCAAACATCCTGACTTGGTAGGTTTCGCAACGATTAGCGCGGGAATAATGATGGGACAAAGTTGACTTCCCAACACTTCATGAAGTCCGCATACAAGGTCTTAGGGGTTCCAGCGTCTGCGACTCCCGCACAGATTAAAGCAAGGTTCTATGAGCTTTCCAAGAAGCACCACCCAGATAGACTGCGGAATGAGCCGGAGGAGGTCCAGGCTAAGAACAAAAAGAGGTTTCAAGAGCTAAAAGAGGCATATGAAATATTGAAGGATCCTAAGCGTCGAGAACAATTGCAACATCAACAGGGCCAATCCCCGGACAATGAAACCAATGTATATGGCGCTCACAGAGATGCTCGAGAATATTATAGCAAGCCTCCAAATTTCTACAGACCGCCTTCGGGGATGCGGCGGAGTCGGAACCGAGTCTATAACTATGGCAAGTCTTTCAATGACGGCACAGACGGGAATCCCATGAACTATGGTTATCGGCGCCCGTCAGATAATGACGTGCCACACTTTGACTTTGAAAGACATTATAATCAGCAGCGAGGGTACGATAGGCATCGGGAAGAACGTAACCAGCAGTACAAAGAGGAGGCTCGAAATGCCGATAGGCAACGTCGCAGCGGGTTTTGGAATACCACAACAGTCGGACTCACGATTTTGGGGATTGCAACAGTGGTTGGGTGGTTGAAATAGCATGCGCGGGGTGAAGATACCCGTAAAAGACTGTTGTGTGTTCCGCGAACTCGAACAGCGGTAATGTGTGTATAGATATTTATAATTCAAAGTGATGTTAATGATAGAACGATAATTGCATAGTAGGAGTGAGAGTGCCTCCGGCGGCTTCTTTTTTCTCCGAAAAGAAGCAAAAAAGGTAGCTCTGCGAGGCGGAGGAGGTACAATTAATTGTCAAATACTTTCTTTAATACACGCTATTTAACGAAATTAGGCGGCGAAGGAGAGGGAGAAACCAAGCTTGTGGGCGGACTCGTTAAGACGTTGAGTGTCGGCAGAAAGACCGAGACCAAGAGTAACGCCTGGTCTAAGGATTTGGTTGTAAGAAACGGTGGCAATACCTTGAGAGTTGACCATGGCCTTAGCGAAGGCGGATTCGTCGAGACGGTGCTTAGCACCAACTTCGAGACCGACGTTTTGGCCGGTCTTGGAGTCCCAGGTGGCCTTGGCGGCGGCTTCAGTGAAGGCGTTGACCTTGTGGTAGTAGGAAGCAGCGAAGACGGAAAGAGAGTCGGTAGCAGTGACGGCGGTGGTGTAAGCTGGAGCAGCGTAACCAAGGGCGGCAGAGTACTTGGTGATCTTGCCATTGAGAATGTCATAGCCAATTTCGGCACCGGCAAGGAAACCGTCGTGGCCAACAGTAACGTCACCAGTGAAGGTTGGGCCCTTCAAGAGATCGAAGAAACCACGGGCGTGGAAAGCTGGTTGCTTGAAGTGGACGGCGAGCTTAGCGTTCTTAGCACCGGAAGATGGAACGAAGGAGGAGGAGAGTTCTCCCTTAAGACCTGGGGTAATAGCTTCGTCAATTTCAATCTTGGTGTCAAGAACGTTGGCGGTGGTCCAGCCTTGAGTCAAGGTGACGCCGGAGTTCTTGTCGGCAAACTTGGATTCAAGGGAACCGGCAATCTTGCCTTCGTGGGCCAACTTGCCCTTGGCGGTGAAAGCAACTCCGTTTGGAGCCTTGGTCTTGATTTCCAAGTTACCTTGGGACAAGTGGTAGAAGTCCTTGGTAAGGAGATCGCTTGGAGCCTTGCTGATGTCGCTGAATGCTGGGACAGACATTGTAATTGTTCTTGTTTTGTGTGTGGTGTGGAGAGAAAGAGAGAGAAAACAAGAAAGAAAGGAAGGCAACAGATCCTATGCCTACCGGCTTGTCCCGTGTTGGGGCCTCCGCCCGGTCTGGACCAATCACACTTTCCCACTGTCCCAACCAACTGCCACAACGCATGTCAAACACGAAAACACAAACAAAAATCGCGTCAGCCATCAGCTCACAGAACCTTCTACGCGTTTCCGGTGATTCAGTGGGTCTCGAACTGGGTCGATTACCATACCGTCGATGTCATCATCGCCTTGCTTATACCTGTAGCTGCCAATTCTTTGTTAAAAAAATTATTTTCATTTTATAATTTTCGAACTTGGTATCCTACTACCAAATATGTTGCACCTAACCCGCCGCAGCTGGATCTGCACTAGCCACTCCACAACAGTAATCATGTGGCAATGTCACCGGAGCATGTTGGGGGCATTCGCCACAGCATGCAGCCGGGAACCATCGGCCATCCACGGGTTTTGGCGGATCTTCGATTGGGTGTATTGTTCGTGGGCGACGCGCAGTCTAGACCGCAACCCCAAATGCGCGCGCACACGTCCAGTTTAAAGTTTGAGCCGCACCAATATTTTTTTGGTATATCCGGTCGGTAACAAATGTCTCAACAACGTTAACGGCGGCGACAAGGAAGAACTGTATGTGTGACTGATAAATTCAACCATTGAGGGAGTATGATAAGATTTTTGGGCGCTTAACGAAACTCAAAAGTATATAAAGGCAGCAGATTTCCTGTTTTCTGCCTTTTTTTTTTTTTTTT
>PPJG02000081.1:0-36899 GCA_003705695.2 Blastobotrys serpentis
AAAAAAAAAAAAAAAAAAAAAAAAATCTATGATGATTCGGAGATCCGATCCCCGACAAACTTCAGTTCTCCGCCTAAATATTCGATGATTCTGGCTACCCTTCCGAATCTTACAATTGCATCTAAAATAAGCATGATAGATGAAGCTCAAAGTCTTGATATGTGTCACGAATTGCTTTTATCTCTTTGTTAGTCGATATGCTCGTAGACCCGAACCACCTAATTCTATGGTAACGCAAACGTACCTGCGAGCCTTTGTTAAAGCTCAACCAGCATCTAGTTTGGTAATGCACAAGCATTTATATTTCAATTGGCAATAAATTACCTTCAGGTTCTATTTAACTGAGAACAAACGGCTAGGCCTCTTCTAACCGCATATATATCTATACATCCGAATTAATATGTGCGCCGCACCGGTCCGGTGAAATTCGTTCACCATTTGGAGAGAACTAAATCACGAAAGATGCAAATTAAACAGGATAGATGACTACAGAATCCAGTAGAAAGCGTCGAAAGGCGTCATATAAAGGAGATTACACAACTTTAGATGGGGATGAAAATGAAGACAGCGATTTCCAGGAGCAGCATTCTTCTGATGTAGAATTTGACGAGGATGCATTACCAAAAACGCCTACCAAAAGAGCAGCACCTGGAAGACAAATCACACCACGAAGGACCAAGGATCTTGACAAGAGTGCCAGAAAGAGGGCTACCAAAGTTTTATTTAGTCGTTCTTTAGATGAGCCTGATGGTGATATTGATGAAATGGATATGTTTCTGGCGGAAAAGGTCGTCACAGACAGTCCAGTTAAGGGAAGGAGGAGCAAGAAGACCATGCCTGAAGGTAATTTCCAATCACCGTCGGGAAATAGAATCCGGGATATGTTTGGATCATATTATGAACAAGACGAAGGATGCCAAAGTTTATTCTTGGATGGAGCCGAGGGTTACTTCGACCAGCATAAATCTAGAGAGAAGATCTCAACCACACCATTCTCAAATGCACCTACTATTTCGTATCAGGAGTTTGTGGAATATGTCAGACAAGAAAAATTACTGCATCTAAAGGAACGAGAATATTTGCAATCGCTATATAGAACCATGTTCAAACAATGGTATTTTGAATTGACACAAGGGTTCAATCTAGTGTTTTACGGCGTGGGTTCCAAACGGGAGCTGATCATGGACTTTGTGTCAGAAACGTTACCCGAAGAACTACCTGTTCTTGTAATCAATGGCTACAATCCTGCAACAACATTCAAAGAAATCCTCAATTCTTCTGTTTCGGTATTAATTGAAGATGAGCGCGTCAGAAAATCATTACCCAAAAACCCTCTGGACTTATTAAATGCTCTTTTGGCTATTCTTGAAACTGAAAAAGACACACAGCAAAGATTGGCCATTGTTATTCATAACATTGACGGGGAATCGTTGCGAGCAGACAAAACACAGTCCCTTTTGGCACAATTGGCATCGGCAAAACAAATTAGCCTTGTAGCCTCAATTGACCATATCCAAGCGCCAGTCCTTTGGGATGCCGCAAAAATGTCATTGTACAATTTTCTATGGCACGATTTGACTACTTATGAACTCTACACTGTTGAAACATCGTTTGATGATGCTTTGGCTTTGGGCAAAAACCGATCTGCCGTCGGATCCAAGGGTGTCAAGTTTGTTTTGTCGTCCTTAACTGTCAACGCCAGAAGTTTATATAAGCTTATTCTCTCCCATCAGCTTCAAGTAATGAGTGAGGAACTATCCCCAGAAGACACAAGCACCATAGGAAGCAGCCAATTTGGAATTGAGTTCAAGCGACTGTACCAAAAGTGTGTTGAGGAGTTTATCGTCTCCAACGAACTTAATTTCAGGACAATGTTGACGGAATTCCTCGAGCACAAAATGTTGATCTCTACAAAAGACAACACTGGTGTCGAATATTTATTCATCCCATTCACTAAGGATTACATTGAACAAACCTTGGAAGAATTATTGGATATGTAGCATATATTTTACTAAAAATCTTCTATAACGTTACGTTACAACTGTGGCTAAGCTCCCCTTACTTAATTAATCCATATCCGCAGATTCAAGATCTACCGATGACCTTCCAAATTTGGAAGTATTCTACTCCAATCGGGAAATGCTGGACAGGGGCCTAAATGGCCGATCCATTCCTACACCATACAAAAATGTTGGAATGCCAGAAAATTGGGATTGAATATCACTCAGCTTTCAATAACCATTTGGAATTAACAAGAGGATCTAACAAGAGGTCAAATGATTGCCTAGTGAATGAGATGTTTCAAGAATTGCTGGTTTAACGGTAACCGGATTAGGACGTAGTAGATCGATCGTAGATCCCTAACAGTAAGCACTTGAAATTAAATGAATTAAATCAAGTTAGTATTTGCTAGAGAAATTTCAACAAGAAGAAACAATATGAAAACAATATTCCCTAAGTAAAAATACAGATGCCGAAGTCTGAACCGTTTGTATAAATGCAGATTCCATTGTCAACAGCTCCCCCTTGAATATTTTACCCATTTTTGTTAAGAAAAGCCTGTATTTATGCAGATCAAACAATACCGAGCATGCATCTAAAAGGGAAATGGGAATGGGGAAGATCTTCTATATAAAAACACAGGGGCTGGTCCCATTCCAAGTCCAAATTTTGCTTCTGCTGAATATTACTTTATCATCTAATGCCTAATCTCGCTCCTGGATTCAGATTAGCTCCAAAGGGGAGTTCAAATCTCGTTCACCATCAACATGTCCCAAATAGTCACTTACAAGAAGTGACGATAGATTCACCAAAGGTTGCCCAGGTGGGCGAAATTGACAAAAGACAGACTACAACTCCTCCTGATATGAACGGCTATCCCGGCTGGTTCAACGATGCAATCGACAAAATTAATGACTATTCTTCTCTCATATACGCCATTATAATCAAGTTCTTCTTGGATCAGGATATTTCGGCAGCCAGACCAAGTGCGGGTGATATGCTTGCAGGTCTTATAAAAGCAACCATGAACTCAACGGCTACGAATCAGAAATTGAACAAGCTCAGCAAACTAAGTGAAAAAGATAAGCCCTTCCTTCAAGCTAAATTAAACCAAGCCAGTGTGAATGAAGATGAAAAGAACCAAATAAAACAAGTCATCAACGAATACACCGTCGCACTCGACCAGTTTACTAACAATAATAATAATAATAATCTTCAGCGTCGTTCTACAAATGATTCATTACATGTGCACATACCCAAGGGACTGGTCTTGCTGACCACATTAATGGTGGTAGGGTTCTGCTCAATTTAATACCTTTTTAGTGGAGTCGTTATTTATGTTTGTTCATTTCCCGTTTTAATAGATTAAGCAAGTTTTTAATGTTGAATACAACACATTCAAGATCTAAAACCTCAGACTCCTTATCTGTCATTTCCAATAAGTCATCCAATTTCAAATCCAATGCAAATATTGGCTCGGGTCGTCCCTTCATGTTAAGGCAAATAACAAATGTTCCGGGAATTGGCGAGGCTATTAGTACCATAAGATGCCCATTTCGGGATTCTGGGATACGCCACTCAGTTACGACTCCTTCCTTGGTCAATTGTAATGGCGTGTATTTCTTAACTGCAACCTTCTTGGGCTTCTTTTCAAAATCTGAATGTTTCGGTTCCTTGGGTGGTTGGGACATGTCAACAGGTCGATCCTTCTTGGATCCAGTATGTTTTCGCACATTAGTCAAATATGATCGATAGGTATCTAGTTGCGATCTCAGATACTCATTATGTTCTCGGATAACAGAATAAACATCTTCCAGAGATGCTGCTTCCTTCTCAACGGAGTCTTTCAAAGAACCCAATTGCTTCAATTCATATTCGACCTCTTGGACAAGAATATCAGCATCGTCACTATCTGTGGCCTCTATCTCAGTCAACAAATCCATCGCTTTTATACCACGCTTGACCAACCCTTGGTCAGTGGAAGAAGCTGCCGCAAAATCAGCAATCTTCTTGAGCTCCAACGGTGTAGATAGGATTGGATGGCCAGTAGGGAATGCCCGGATAATGTTGATCATGAGAGATTTCGTTTCCATGAAGATCATATCTTGTCTGAAGATGTCCAGGGCGATATCAACATCGCCAACATCAGTTTCCCATCTATTATATAATTGTAAGTCCATAGTACCGTTCATTGCTCTAGGAACGAGACCTGGACTCTTACCCAATTCATCTAAAAGTTGAGACAAATGACTGGTTTCGTTATCTTTCAGGATTCCTGTTCGATACTTCTCCAATAATGAATGCATTCCAAAAATTTCGTTCAAAGTGATATTCAGATGCAGATCCTTTTTTGATAGTGCGACATACTGGTCCATCTCAAGAGATTCATAAAAATCGGGAACTTCACATAATTCATTCAAGAATCTGTTGATCTTTGCCTTATTGGAGTCAACAAAAGATGCTAAATTGGCCATATATGGTTCCTTGGAATATGTTGGCTTATTAGCAAGATTTTGCAGCATCTTCGCAATCAGGGTCAATACTCTTCGAGAGTTGTCGGACGGCAATTTATCAACTAACATGTATGCCTGAGGAGTAACAATAGCTGGGTTGACAAATCTTAAGAAGAAAAATGCACCAATCAGAGAGCAGACGGCTGCATCACTGGCTTCAGGATATTTTCGTTTGGTCAGCTGACGGATTTGTTTGCAAATCCATCTGATACCATAAGGCACCATTTCGATAGAATCGATAATGGTATTCAACAAGTCAGTCGCAAGTTGATTTATTTTGACGTGTCGGGGACGAATCAGTTCGAGTACTTTTGGATGCTTGGAGGCTTCGTCGGCGGTAACCGAGGGCCTGTTAAAGGGGTCGTCAGTTGGATCTAACAATTCATCATAAACCTTCAAGGGGTTAATTTCTAAATTCAGGTCCTTTTGTTCAATAATGGCATTGAGGGATTCTGATAACGCGGATCGGAGATATGATTGACCGGGTCCTCTTCGTGTGTAAGTTGTCATCATTCTTGATACTGGGGTATTGGCTCGTAACAATGAAGAAAATTCTTTGGTGGTATCAAACTGATGGGCCAAGACGGCTTGAAACATAGTCAATAATAAATGTTCTTCACGTTGTTCGTATTGGTTACCATAGATTGTGAACATCACTGTCTGGAGTAATGAATCAATTTCGGCCATCGACACCAGTCGACATAAAATTGCAATATGTTTAGGTTCAGATTGTAGAAGAAAGAATAAGTTACCATAAATTTCCGTTTTCTTCCTGTCGGGGAAATATTCTTCTGCCCCTGTTTCGCCATTAGCTTCATCCAATCTAGAGGCAACCTCATTCTGTTCTTCCAAACCCATCTTATTTTGAATAAGCAGGGCAATCCGGCTGTCTAGATATCGAACATCCTTCTCTAGCATGAAATTCTTTTTGGATTGTTCGGAAATGTTGGTTTTTAACTCCCGCAAATGCTTTTGAGCTTTTGCAAGTTCATCATCGATGTCATCATCTCGGTCTACTCCTCCCATAGACATGTATAATGCAGCTACCGAATAACGCTTACTTTGACGGTTGGTTGAATTTGCCCCATTGGACCGTCGACTTCCTACCACAGGTGCAGCTGGTGTTGTCGGCGAAAGTTCAGGGGACATTTTGTTCTATATATATATATATATTTCAAAACAAGCTTTCCCGCGTATTTGTTTCAAAAATAGATCCGTTTCAAGTTTTCCAAATGGTATTATCCAAGTTGTTATTATTATTATTGGGCGTATTGTGGTCAAACAAGTTCGTGTCACAAGGCTGGAACGAAAAAATTGGCACCTGGCAAAAATAAAGGGAAAAGACAGGGGTTTGCAAGTATTATTACTAACGCTCCCCTATCCTTGACATTTCGCGTACATACGGCACGCGCGCGTTGTGTTGCACCTCGTAAGGTTATAACGGTATTTTTTTTTTTTTTTTTTTTTTTTTTTACTATTCCTGCCCCTTGAGAGTAAGCTTTGCGGAACTCTATATCAGGGAGATATCACATAGCGTAGCAATAGGTCTTATTATGTCTCCCGTTGAGCCTATTTCCCCGTAGCTCGCTTGTATCGCCTGTTTTTTACGTCCCACTTCATGTGATCCAAAACAGTTCATGATCAGCCGATAATTATCTTTTTCAATAGATCCCCATCTATATTATATAGAGATGAGAATGATCGCGATCTGGATCTTACCGCTTATATCATGCCGCGCCAATCAGTAGAACAATAGATTGTGTCTGACCTGCTGGCATGAATAATCTTCTTCGAAATCACCACGCGCGTATTTTTAATTTTTTTTCATCGCGTCTCTCCACAGTGTCGTCACCTCATCGTCAAATTCACCTGCTGCATGCAAGGCCGTTTGAGTTTTGGCAGGCATTAATATTAAGGATTTGGTGGCTTTGTTTCAGTAGTGAAATATTCCGGATATATGGAGATTGTGAGGCCAATGACTGATCTCAAGATAGTAAACGCATCCCTAGCACATTGAGACAAAAGCGTGGGCAAAATATCCTAGCTAATGGCAAAGCTTAGTTGATATTAGCCTGCTGACAGAACGCTGTACGAACATAAAGACGGGAAGGCTTATAAATTTTGACTCGATGTGGAGATAGCTTTGATCCTTTTTATTTAGCGCCAAATCTGAAGAAAAAATGTATAAATGGGAATTGTGTCCATTTATATTTCAATTTGGTTCGGGAGGCGCTTAATCCCATGCGGGAATTCCATTGCCGATCCCTCAGGTGTCATAAAGCGATGCCCTATTGGGAAATTAAGGGGTAGTATTTATCCATTAAATAATCCGCCCGGAGAATTGGTTATAATTGCGTAAAGGGTCGATGTTGTAAATAGGGTTTTCATTTACATTATGCAGTAAACAAATAAGCAAACTTCCGGTATTGATGAAGTTCAAATTCAAAGGTATGTGATGACTAACAGCCAGACGTGTCTGAATCTTTTAGGAAATGCACTTCTATGGTTATCTGACTAGTCGCCTCTGGTCGATCCTTCGGTCATTTTCGAAAGTATATCCCTAGGAGCCCTTGTTTCGTCCAATTTTCCCAAGTTACGTAAACAGAAGTAATCAAAGCATGTCCACGTCTTATACAATTAATTCTAAAAAGAGTATTCTGAATTCATTATTTCTGGTTTTAAAATACTCCCCCAAGAAAAAAAAGTTCATTCTGTATTTCCAGAAGCGTTTTTCCTCCTGTTGCAATCTCGGATAGAAACAAATGATCTCCCCACACTTCTATTCGAGACGTGCGGCTCAGGGTTTGGGTTTTTTTTTTTTTTTTGATGAAATTTCTTGGGCGAGATTGAACAGTGAGATCAAGAACGTGCAAGAACCCAATCCAAAAATGACTGATAACACAAAGCTGAGCTATGAAGAACGAGCCAAAAAGCACCCAAGTGCGATTGCTAGACGTCTATTAGAATTGATGGCTAGAAAACAGACCAATTTGTGTCCCTCATTGGACGTTCGAAGTACAGAAGAAATGCTTCGATTGTTGGACATTATGGGACCATACATTGCCGTTGTCAAGACACATGTGGACATTCTTGACGACTTCACATATGAAGGAACTGTGGTTCCTTTGGTTGAATTAGCCAAGAAGCATGACTTTATGATTTTTGAGGACAGAAAGTTCGCCGATATCGGGTCAACTGTCAAGGCCCAATATGCCGGTGGTGTTTACAAGATCGCTCAATGGGCCGATATCACTAATGCTCATAGTGTTCCAGGTGCTGGAATTGTAAAAGGATTGGAAGAAGCCGCTAAGGAAACTACTGATAAAGAGAGAGGATTGATCATGTTGGCAGAATTGTCATCAAAGGGCTCGTTGGCCACCGGAGAATACACTAATGGAACAGTTCAGATTGCTCGTGACAACAAGCAATTTGTCTTTGGATTCATTGCTCAGAATAGAATGACAGAATTCGAAGGTGAAGATTGGTTGATTCTGACCCCTGGTGTCGGCCTGGATGATAAGGGAGATGGGTTAGGACAGCAATATCGAACTGTAGACACTGTCGTTGGAGGTGGCAGTGACGTTATTATTGTCGGAAGAGGATTGTTCGGCAAGGGTAGAGATCCAGAAGCTGAAGCTAAGAGATACATGAAGGCTGGTTGGGATGCCTATTTAAAGCGTATTAATTAAGATTTGAACGTACAAAACACTTGCTGTTCGCATCTTGGCCGTTGAGGAATAAAATCGTTAGTATTTTTCTATGTACAAAGGATGTCGTTACTCTAAATATGTGTTGTCTTCCTTGAAGGCTGGTAATTCCGTGTCGTTGTACCGCAGTCGCATGATTTCGAAGACAATCAAGCCAATGCTTGTACTCGGGATGGCCATCAAAGTAGATCTCCAGAATCCACCATATAGCCAACGGAACCAACTGCCATTTGCATCTTTAATCCGTAGTTTGTTAATTTGGTTAAAAGTCTTTCGGTATGAATTGAAATAGAGTCTCCAGGACGGCTTGTGTTTTATACGGTTGCTGAGATCTAAGGCCTCGAGCCTGATCAAATGCAATTTTTGGATCTTCCCCATTGGGTAATGAACCAATTGTAGTGCATATGTGGCCATAACACCAGCAAAGAGGACAAAAGTTGGAAATACAAATCTACCGGGGTCCTTTTCCTGATTCGTGTAAAACTGATGCACAAATTTTCTATACCAGGATCCCTTTATTTCTTCAAACGTTGCAAAATACAGCGAAAAGCCCAAGCTTTCCTTCAACAAGCTTACTGTAAACCCTGAAAACACTCCATGCACTCCGATCTCCTTTAATTTGGACCACCCATAAGCCCACAGAGCGTTGTGGTCTGACTTTATCATATCAGTGACACTGAACCTCGTCACAATCGCATCAATTGGTGCTGCCGCTAAAGATTGAACAGCCCCTGCAACACCACCTGCTATCAGTGTCTGCTTGAGTCCGTAATGGCCATTATCATCCCGTAAAACCGCTATCGACGTTAAATATGAAGTGTATAATGCAACACCAACTGCTGAGTTTGCTATCAGCGGGGGCAGAATGTTATGAGGAATAAATCCCCATCCATGGGTTTTGACTGCATGGGCGATTAATGCTGGAGAAGAGTGTGTGAAAAAGTTCCAGGGCTTATCATGATATGTCGGATTTATAGCTCTAGGTAATGCCATATAGTCTATGCGGGTCGGTCTAAATAATTTAACTGGAATTCTCAAATAAAATGTGAAAAATTGTGAGGCCAATGCCCGTGTACCTGCCGTAGTGATTCCCACCAATGATGAATTTGGGGATGCTGCTGCGGCCGCAGCCTTCTTCTCCTCTATGGAAAAGGCCACAGATGATGACGCTACTGAGGTCGGCACGATTCTTCCGAATTTGTCTTCACCTGAGACGTTTGAACTATTCATATAATTTTGGTGGACTTGCCGCAGCCTGATTCTTCCGATGCCATTTCAAACTTTAACTTTTAATTATTCGTTCGGTCGGGCGTTGTCGGCTGCGGCTCGGAAGTTGTCTATCATGTAACTCAAATGCTGACACAATCGCAGAGACCCTGAATTCTCTTGGCAGCTTACGAATATTAAATATCTGCTCTCGGCTTTTTGTATAGCTATTCGGTTTTTTATGTAATTCAATTAAGTCTGATTAACTCTACGTCTTATCATTAAGTAATGTTTATTTTGTCAGTGCCATAATCAGAGGACCTAGGGTTAGCACAGCGAATCATGCTAGTTGAAAGCATTCAATTACTGTTCTGGTGTCCATAACTAATTGTATACCTTCAAAATTCTTGTGTATTTTTCCCAAATAATGCATTTGCAAAAAACTAACAATATGTGTTTGTTAATGTTAAGCTAGGTTGTTAATGTTAAGCTAGGTGCATGAACCATCATCAATATCCTACACACAACCAATATAAGGGTCCCATAAGTTATTATAATATCAAGTTTGTTAGAAATTGCCGTTGGAAATTCTAAGTGATATTCGGGTGCCATCAACAGTTCCATGGCAATAATGACAATTTCGCGGTACCCCTGGTCTGAAAGTGGTTTCAGAAAGCGTTTGATGGGATCGATGTTTATTCCAATTGAGCACCAGGTCCTCATGTTTATCATTCACTGTCTCAGGCATAACGTTTGACAGTAGTAGGTATCAACGTAATAAATTCAACGATTACGGATACGCTGTGGGTCAGGGCAGCTATTTAGTGATGGGGATGCGATGAAACTGTCTTTGCGTCGGATGAATTCCCCACCTCTGTCGCTTGGCAGTACATAGTGCCAAAATCAACGTACCACTATTATATATCAGTCTATCTTGTAAAATATGGAATCTGATACTAACATCTGAGTTTTAACCTGAAAGAATATAGTTCAATATGATCAAATATGATCGCATTCCCCCTCAGAGCTAAACGGGGTTCGGAGGATCGATACTCCGCAAAGCGGGGCAACTATCCATATATATATATATTCTGGCGATGATGCGTCAAGTTTAATAAACCAATGTCACTTTAATTTAGAGAGATGAAGCTTAGTGGAAAAGTATTGAGATATGGAGTCACTGCCTGCTCCTGGATGGGATTTCTTCTCCTCGGGTACGACCAAGGTTTGATGTCCGGGATTGTTGGAGCGGAAAACAGGTTTGCAGATGATTTCAACCATCCTGATAGTAAAATGCAAGGTACAATTACAGGAATTTACGACATTGGCTGTGTCGTTGGAAGCATAATCGCTTTCATCTTTGGCGATAGAGTTGGCCGAAAAAGGTTTATATTTATGGGTGGATTTACTATGATCATTGGAACCATAATTCTATGCACCTCAACTACAATTGCCCAGCTGATAGTCGGAAGAATAGTGACTGGAATTGGTAATGGGTTTAATAGTTCCACCATTCCAGTATATCAATCTGAGCTTTCGAAGCCCAAGAATAGAGGAGCACTGTTATGTGGACAGGGATTTTGGACCATCTTTGGCCTATGCATCGCATATTTTCTTGACTATGGCACCTCTTTCACGTATTCTTCTTTACAATGGAGACTACCGATGGCGTTCCAGGCTCTATGGGCAATTTTTCTGTGCGTAATGATTGTCTTCTTACCAGATAGTCCGCGTTATTTAATTTATCGGGACCGCATGGATGACGGACTTGAAGTGCTGGCAAGATTGAATGGATCAGATATGAATGATCCGGAAGTTATCGAGCTGAAAGACTATATCATTGCATCGGTGCGCCAAGAATCTGACGGCGGCCCTTTCAAATTGAAGGAGTTATTTTCTTGTGGAAGAATTGGAAATTTCAGAAGGATTTGCTTAACCATTGCAATTCAAATTATGCAACAGTTTACTGGCTCAAATATGATAAACTATTATGCCCCAGTAGTTTACACAAAGACTATGGGAGTTAGCCGCAATACAAGCTTGATCTTAGGTGGTTGTACTAGTCTGACATATTTAGTCGGTTCCGCCATCCCCTTTTTCACTATTGATAGGTTCGGGAGACGAGCTCTATTGATGTTTTCTTCTACAGGACTCTGTATTTGTTTTGTTATCGTTTCTGTCCTATTATCACACCAAACCATTAGTCGCGCTTATGGTGCCTGTGCAATGGTATTTTTATTTCAAATATTCTTAGGGATTGGATATCTTCCGGTTCCATGGTTCTTCCCCTCTGAGATTAACACTACAAGATTAAGATCTAAGGGTATGGCTATTGGTAGTGCATTCAATTGG
This sequence comes from Blastobotrys serpentis, assembly GCA_003705695.2. Classification (NCBI taxonomy): domain Eukaryota; kingdom Fungi; phylum Ascomycota; class Dipodascomycetes; order Dipodascales; family Trichomonascaceae; genus Blastobotrys; species Blastobotrys serpentis. Next base: position 11,780 of record PPJG02000081.1, read on the forward strand.
CTGGCTGTATTTGCAGTGGTGCAAATTACACCCATTGCTATCGATAATATCGGCTGGAAAACATTTATTATTTTTGCAATTTTCAATGGCCTTTGGACTCCTATTGTATTCTTCTTCTTCCCTGAAACATCGGGTCTTGAATTAGAGGATATCGATCACATATTCGACAGAGGTGGTTTCACCGGAGGTGTTTTCGAAACAAGGGGTAGAACTGTAGCCCCTGGGGCCCATAGCGCCTTAGTCCAAGCAACTGTCAATGATGAGAAGGAAGCTCACGTTCATGAAGAAGAAGTGTAGAACTATGTTTGACATTCTGATCCCAGGACAAAAAGAATTATTATGTACACAATGCAGTATTTATTTTATTTTTGGGATTTGTATTTACAATCTATCAATCCTCTATTCAAATTAAAAATTACAAATTAAGATGTGTTTTCTATCAGTTAGCATATTTAGATCGGGCCCTTAACTTGACACCGTTAATGTAAAACAAAACGGGGATAAGAATCATGGCCATTGTGCAAAACCCAAGAATACTCGAGCCCCAACCTACTGGAAAGTTCTTAGGACCCAAGTTGGAATAGAGCTGTTCAGCAAATAATGGGAACGCACCGGCGAAGCAAGCCCTGAACAGAGTATTCCCAGCAAATACTGAGGCTTGATAACGAGGAAAAGAAAATGCCATATAACTGAACAACGACTGGAAGCCGGCAAATGCACCTGCCGTAAAAATGACGGCTCCAATCAGAGGGGCAATCCAATGGGCAGTTGAAGTACTACTCCAGCCAAAGATAAAGATACCAATTGGCTGAAGGATGGCCCCGACAATCGCTCCAGGTAAGAAAACTTCAGGTGTCATAGTATCTGCTTTGCCATTTTCCATTGGTTTAGTAAAAACCCTGTACAAAATGAGCACATAAAAAATCCCACTGACCAAGTTTCCGACCAAAATACTACAATAGCCAACACCAGTTTCAATAATATTGAAGCCATGAATTCTCTGGAAGACAATGGGGAATGCTTCAAACCATAAGTACATAACGGCATACATCAAAGCAATATAAAGGTTAATGAAAAAAACAACTGGTTCGCCAAATGCAATCTCGATTGGTCTCCAAAGAGTCTCAATCAACACTTCCTTTGGTTGCATTGAGTCTAGTTTTTCATGACCCACACTTGTTACATTTTCATTCCCAGTTAACTTGCGTAGTCTTTCTGCCTTGCGGTAGAGCAGAGTTAGCTCAGAGGTCTCTGGAAAAGTGAAGGATAGGAGAATTAAAGTCGCCCCTCCCAGAATCAATAGAAACCAGAATGGCCATCGCCAATTGAGCTTTTCCACTAAAACACCGCCAATTAATGGCCCAAATACCGGTCCCCCAGTCGCGCCTACTGCCCAGCAGGTCAGTCCTAATGGGCCTCTACTAACGGTGAATAAATCTCCAATCGATGCCCCACCAGTGGACAAACTGGGACTGGCCAATACCCCACTCAGAAAACGGAGAACCAAAAGCCCAGCAATGTTTTTAGACATTGCAGTTGGGATTTGCAAGATCACAAAGATGAATAGAGTGACGATATATATCGAACTACGTCCGATACCTGGATGCTCAGAGAGAGGCGAAAGAAACATGGGACCGATACCATATCCGAATACAAACAAGGACAATGGGAGATATGCAATTACAAGACTAACGTTAAATTCCTCCATAAGTTGCTCGACGCCGGGAACATAGATGGAGGACCCCATATAAATCGCAGTAGTCAATATAGAAATTTGTGATAAAACAATAAATTTCTTAGTGAATGACCAATTTCTAGGACATTCTGGATCGTCCTCCCCGTCCCAGGTTACGAGGATCGGCTTTTGGGCTGATGTATATTCCTCAGCCGCGACATAATCACTGTCCTCTTCTTTGTGGGTCAAAATCTTTTTCCCCGACAATTCATATGCCAATCTCCCGAGAAAGCTGTCTCTAATTAATAGTGACATATGACCGTACTCTATAATGGAAATATCGAAGACTTAAAATTTATGTTGCGTCTGACCGTTTTAAAAACCGTTGAAATATTTTTTGCGTGTGAAACATGCTTCCGACTGACAGAATATTTAGCCGCGTATCCAGCACGAAAAAAAACTTCTGACTGCCAAGATGCATGCTCCCGTCAGAATAAATGGAACGTTGTACCATAATATCCTGCAATATTTGATGAGAAATGTCCGATTTCAAAGGGCATAAGACATTTTGATTGAAAACTTTGTTAATTGTCGTCATGGCTAATCTGTAAGGCACTTTTCTTTTTTTTAATTTTTTACTTTTTCTGTCCTGAGTTTTTCCTGTCCCAATTTTAATTGGAACCAAAAGTTATTCCAGATTCGACCGTCCAATTTGGATCTTTGGGAGAGGTTACCGTCCACACTACTTTACTGCTGTGACCAAAGAACCAAGGTTAACCCGAATAACAACAGCCTTGACGACAACCAACCTTACCTTACATATCTGTATCAGTTAAGGAAGACATCGTTGGGGAGATGCTACTGTGACAATTAGAGAATGAATTAATGTAGTACTCTGAAGACCTTTTTCGTGTTTCTTACTGATTCGGTCAATTCTAACCAATGGGGAACCCTTAGTTCGGATAGAAGCTACTCCGAAAAATCATACCCCACTTCTCCCCCACATAAAGAGTACTATATAGATTCTCTCCGTCAAGTAGTAAAGGTAACCAAACCATTCCATACATTAATCGATCCAACAACACATATCAGGAAAAGGTAAAACTCACATATGATGCTATTAGAAGGGAAAAAAGTGGCCATAACTGGAGGTTCCGCTGGTATTGGTCGTGCTATTGCAATTGAAATGGCAAAGAACGGAGCAGATGTTGCCATCAACTACTTTCCTGATTCGAAACAACAAGAGTTAGCAGAAAGCTTAAAGACAGAAATTGAAGGGATGGGAAGAAAGTTTATTGCTGTTCCAGGGGATATTGGTGATCCAGAAGTTGGCCGTGAATTGGTTAAGCAAACAGTGGACGCATTTGGAGAATTGACAGTTTTCGTTTCTAATGCTGGAATTTGTCCATTCCATGAATTTACGACCATGCCTGAAGAAGTTTATTACAAGACCGTCCAAACCAATTTAAATGGTGCCTTTTTTGCCATTCAAGCAGCTTCTAAACAGATGATATCCCAAGGGAAAGGGGGTTCGATTATTGGCATTTCCTCAATCTCTGCATTAGTTGGGGGTGAGTTCCAGTCACACTACACACCAACAAAGGCTGGAATTGTATCATTAATACAATCCATAAGTATCGGTCTTGGGAAGCACAATATCAGATGCAACGCATTGTTGCCCGGCACCATCCAGACTGACATTAACAAGGATGATCTCAGTGACTTGGAAAAAAGAAAGAAAATGGAAGAACGAATTCCGTTAGGTAGATTGGGCCAGCCGGATGATTTAGCTGGACCGGCAGTTTTCTTAGCGTCAGATCTATCAAAATACGTGACTGGTGCACAAATTCTCACCGATGGTGGTGCATTTGTAAATCTTCAATAAATTTTTATGATCCGTGAATTTTACTTGTTGAGAAAGGAATTGACACTTGATTCCTTTAACCTTGTTTAAAGAGTTGTGTATTATTTATTCTATGTAGACCAACCGGAGGAGGAACTATACGAACTACGGCCAAAGCATCAACGGTTGCAAAAAGCAAATATAAAAGATACCCCGAACTCCGAAAACCCTCCGAAATGAATGAAAATTATATTGGACTACTCTACCGAGGTCACGCAGTTTATCTCAAGTTATCTCTATCTCATCATTAGCTTTAGCCAGAGAAGGTTCGGATCCGTCGCATTTAAACATGAAATCTTCATTCCGTTTTTGGCTTTTCTCGTGCGGCTTTCGGTAGAAATAGGTCTCCACGGACCATCAATCCCCCGATCCATATACCCCACATGCTTCTGCGGGGATATATAAAGTATTTGCGAAGGACGGAACCTACTTTTCCATTTGATTCATAACTAAATACTACGCTATAATGGTTGCTAAATTTCCAACTATCAAATCTATCCGCACTTACGTCTCAGGCCCAGGTGTGGGAGGAGACTATCATGACGTCGACCAGGACAAATTCCACTGGATCGTAAACAGTAGGTTTTCGACTCCCATGAGTAGGTATCCAGAGTTCTCCAAGTCTCGAGTAGACTTTGGAATTAATGTGCTTGGATCATTTTTCGTGGAGATTGAAGCAACTGATGGAACTACCGGATTCGCTACAGGATTTGGAGGACCTCCGGCTTGTTGGCTCACCAAGAACCACTTTGAACGGTTTTTGATTGGAGCAGACCCTAGAGATACCAATAGATTGTGGGATCAGATGTACAGAGCATCTCTTTTCTATGGACGGAAAGGATTAACAGTTTCGGTCATTTCAGTGATCGATTTGGCTTTGTGGGATCTTGTTGGTAAGATCCGAGGCGAGCCGGTCTACAAGATGATTGGAGGAGCCATCAAGGATACCCTTGATTTCTACTGCACTGGATGTAACCCAGCAGCAGCTAAGAAGATGGGGTTCTTTGGAGGTAAGGTTCCGCTTCCATATGGTCCAGATGATGGACACGAAGGTTTGCGAAAGAACGTCAAGTTTTTGCGAGAACACCGTGAGGCTGTCGGAGAAGATTATCCATTAATGGTGGACTGCTGGATGTCTTTGACTGTTCCATATGTAATTGATTTGGTCAATGCCACTAAGGACCTCAACATAACTTGGTTTGAAGAGACTCTTTCGCCCGATGACACTGAAGGTTATGAACAACTCAAGAGAGCGGTTCCTTGGATGAAGCTCACGACTGGTGAACACGAATACACTAAATATGGCTTCCGAAAGTTGATTGAAGGACGAAACATTGACATCATTCAACCAGATATCATGTGGTGTGGTGGGTTGACTGAAATCCTCAAGATCACCGCTCAGGCTGCCGCCTACGATATCCCAGTTGTGCCTCATGCTTCTGGACCATATTCCTATCACTATGTTTTCTCGCAAACTAACACACCATTCCATGAATACCTTGCCAGTTCACCGGACTCCACTAGCATTCATCCCGTGTTTGGAGAGCTCTTTATTGATGAGCCAATGCCAATCAACGGCAAATTGCACATTTCTGAACTTGACAAGCCAGGTTTTGGTATGACCATCAACCCTAAAATTGAGCTCATCTCTGGGGACAAATTACTTTGTCCGGCCCCAGAGAAGCCGCTAAGCGTTGAAAAGGCACAAAATGGCGCTGTTACTAATGGGAAGCATTAAATAAATAAATATACATATAATCAATTTAAAATCACTTGAGTTTCGCAGAACTACCTTTATTGCTGCATTTTGGACGAAAAAAAGAAAGCAGCCAACGGCACCATTTGTCTCTAGTTTTTACGGGCTGTGTCTTTCCCGACCTAATTTCTAAATCAGGGACCGGTGCGGCTTTATATTAGAGGGCGGAGGTTAATATTTGGGAGATTAGAGATAAGAATATACGATTAACGATTAAAATTAAGATGGGGGAGAAGGGACATAATGTGTGTAGCGAGTTAGGGAAATATGATGACAAGGAGGGGAGGAACAGGAGAAATACGTGGAAAGTATATAAGATGATATTATTGGGGTGGATGTGGTTAGTTTTATTGTGGACGTTGAGCCACGGGAACGACTATGTTTTAAAGAAACCAAAGCTTGTGCCCAAGCGAATTTTCCAAGTGTCCCATCCTACTGCATATTACGGTCGCCCAGTTGCTGAAAGTGTGATTGTGGACCATATTTTTGGAAACTCATGGGGAAAACCGTACACGGGTAATTATGTCCCGCCCAAAGGCGAGTTCACACATGTCAAACTCAAGATTGTGGGGAACACTTTTGGGGTCCAGTTTGATCGTCTGTCGCATCTTTTTGTCGGCGGGTGTGAAATTTGGAGAAGTTCCACTCCTGAACCGGGCAACCAAAACATTACATGGGATTATATTAAGGATGTGTCCTATTATGTAGACTTGTTCCGCCAACCACAGAAGGTTACGATGCAGCTTAATAATGTTGTGGACGGAAGATACACAGGGTTACTGGATGTGAAGATTACTGCATATTTCTATAATGTGGTGACCGAAAAGTCAAAATCCGTCAAGGACTGGTACGAGCAGCAGGCGAAGCAAGCTCTGCCACCCACGAAAGTAACACGACTACTTAATGAGGGTGATAAAGTTTGGGGGATTTCAGCTACAGACAAGGTTGACCTCAAACTGGATCAACTCCCTCGGGATACTACAAAGGTTCTGGTAGATGTGTTTGCGACGGGGAATGCTGCCGAGGAGTTTTGGTACTCGCATCTTCTTGATGAATATGAAAAACATTTCCAGTCTGATGTGAATGATTTTGGGGGCCACGGGCCCGTGAGATACATAGAAGTGTTGCTCAATAACCAATTGGCCGGAGTAGTGACACCATATGCGGGCATTTACACTGGAGGCATGTCGCCAGCTTTGTGGAGCCCCATTGTAGACGTTTGGGCGTACGATGTGCCGTCATATAAGGTTGATTTGACCCCATTCTTGCCATATCTCTGGAACGGACAAACCACACTATCGCTTCGGGTGGCTAACGGTATAGACCACAACGGATGCGACAATGATTGGCTCGTATCGGCAAGTTTGCTCAGTTGGCAGGTTCATGGACTGCATGGAACAGGACGAGCGCAGAACTATGAGCACGAAAGCAAGAATGCTACGACGGGATTTCTGGGCAGAGACAAAGCCAGTCTCAGTCAGGTGGTTGCTACACAACAACTAATTAAAAACACTGCAGGCCTAAAGTTTAACTCAGTGAAAGATGGGAAACACGAAGACTTGACATACACAACGTTGCAACGGAGCGCGATGAATAACGTTCAATATGTGGGTAATGCAGGGACCGATCAGAAGGTCGCCGCATCGACAAATGGAATCTTTAGAGCTTATGTGGATAATAAGCGAGTGGTGGACGATTTCGATTTCAGCTACCCCTTAGTGTTCTCTACCACCAGTATCAACGATCATAACGGCTATATGATTACGGTAGCCCGAGAATACAAAACCATGTGTGCAGACGGCCAAATGGTGAATACGGCCCTGAATGGATCATCCGTCTCACATATCAAGGGGAGCCGCTTCCTCGGCGGTTCTGCCGTTACGGAGCAGATATATGACTACCCACAGAACTACCACCGGCATGTGAAGGCTGTCAACGGCTCTGTGGTGATGAATCATTATAACCATGAAGATGACCGAAACCAGAAGAATCGCCCAGATCTTACCAGATTGACCGACGCCACCGTTAAACGGCTGCTGAGTGTGCCGATTTCTAATCAGCAAGCGTTTACATACGTTGGCAATCTATTTGATCAACTTCTACTCGGGGCACAATCCCACTCTCTCCTGCTGCTCAATTCTAATACTACAGATTCAGCTCCTTGTGTCTCAGATTACACATCCCTTCCTTCTTTGAATTTCTTCGGTAGAATCCCGGGCCATGCACGCTAAGACTTATGTAACAGTATGCCTCGCCTTATTTTTTTTGGCATGTGGTGGGGGTGAGCGATGGAGGAAAGGGAGCCTCACAGTGTATGTGGAAAAAGAAACTGCCGTATCATAAGGAAAGAAAAAAAAAATAATTATCGTGTCGGCCCGATAAGAAACAAAACCAAAATAAATTGCTTACTAAGTGAAAAAATTTCAAGAAGGTTCTTCTTAATTAGGGAAATTTTCATTATTGGTTGCAACAAAAAAAAAAAAAAAAAAAAAAAAAAAAAAAACAAGGACATATGAAAAATATTTTTCTTTTGTTTTCGCCGATGAAAATATACCTAATGATCTTGTTGTAATCAGAACAACAATCAACTCAATTACTCCTCGATCCTCCCTTAGCTTCTCCCCTCTTCCAGCATCTGTACGATCATGTCGATCTATAAGGCTATTTCTCGTTTGTTTTTTTGATTCCTACTAAGAACAACACCTACTATTACACTCTTCCTGCGACAGGCCTTTGCATTCCACGTCTAGGGGAAGAGTAGTTCGGCGCACGGTTACCCACCGCCGAGGATTTATAAGAAAATTACTCCATTAGGAAGGTGATTTCCAGTATTTGTAAAAAAATAAAAGAGACATTCTAGGCAGGGACGTTGTAAAAAAGAAAACGTAAAAAAATCCAAATAGGGAAACAATGATAAAAAGTTTTTCACGACGCCCTCGTGGGAATCAAAGAACTTGGGGAATATGGGGTATCGCAATTATTCAGGATAAACGAAAAAAACCTGGGGAAGAAAAGATAAAAGCCCTCAGACCAATAATTGGTACGATATCTCAAATACCCTAATTAGTTAATCCATCCTAAGCTTTTTAGGTGGCCTAGAAAAATAAACTAATTCTAACTATCTCTGGCAAAAAGAAACTAACTATCACAACCTGTCTCGGAAAAATTGTTTACTTTTTGTGGCCCTAACCCTATTTGACAACCAAAATAGGAAATTGGAGATTATCAAGTTGAAACGGCTTATGACTTCATAGTGTTTATTTTTTTTTTTTTGAGACGACAATGTGAAGTCGCAACCAAGATATAAATATGGGGGCATATCTCGATCTGTGTACTTGATTTTCCCTTTTCCTCGACTCCGCAAAATCAAAAATGGGATTAGATTTCGCAAGAACCAACACTTGGGGTCTCCAAGGTAGACCCTTGAGAGTCTTCGTCACATTCACCGCCGTCATGGGGTTCTCTTTATTCGGTTATGATCAAGGTTTAATGTCTGGTATCATCACTGGTGACCAATTCAACAACGAATTCCCTCCAACTAAATATGCTTCTAATGCATCTGTTATTCAAGGTGCCGTCACTGCCTGTTACGAAATCGGTTGTTTCTTCGGTGCTGTCTTTGTTTTGATTAAGGGTGACTTCTTCGGTAGACGTCCTTTAGTTCTTATCGGTTCCTCCATCATCATTCTCGGTACTGTTATTTCCACTGCAGCATTCGGACCACACTGGGGTTTGGGTCAATTCGTCATTGGTAGAGTCATCACTGGTCTCGGTAACGGTATGAACACTGCTACTATTCCAGTCTGGCAATCCGAAATGTCCAAGGCCCACAACAGAGGTTTCTTGGTCAACTTGGAGGGTTCCGTCATTGCCGTCGGTACCTTGGTTGCTTACTGGCTCGACTTCGGTCTTTCTTACGTTGATTCCTCCGTCCAATGGAGATTCCCAGTCGCCTTCCAGATCGTCTTCGCCGCGATCGTTATCTTCGGTATGTGGGGCTTGCCAGAATCTCCAAGATGGTTGCTCTCCAAGAACCGTCAAGAAGAAGCTAGAGTTGTTTTGGGTGCTCTTAACGCTATTGACTCTTCCTCTGAAGAAGTTGATCAAGAAGTCAAGGTCATTGTTGATGCCGTCACCAGAACTGGTGAACAACTCGGTTTCAAGGAATTATTCACTGGTGGTAAGACTCAACATCTCAGAAGAATGCTTATTGGATGCTCTTCTCAATTCTTCCAACAATTCACCGGTTGTAACGCCGCTATTTACTACTCCACTGTCCTTTTCGAAAACATGGGTCAAGAAAGAAGAATGGCCTTGGTCTTGGGTGGTGTTTTCTCCACTGTCTATGCCCTCGCTACAATTCCTTCCTTCTTCATGATTGAAAGAGTTGGTAGAAGAAACCTTTTCTTGATTGGTGCTATCGGTCAAGGATGTTCCTTCATCATTTCCATGGGTTGTTTGGTTCACTCCACCCCACAAACTTCCAAGGGTGCTGCCGTCGGTCTCTTCTTGTTCATTGTTTTCTTCGCTTTCACCATTCTTCCACTTCCATGGATTTACCCACCTGAAATCAACCCAATGAAGACCAGAACTGCTGCCGCATCTGTCTCCACTTGTACCAACTGGATCACCAACTTCGCTGTTGTCATGTTTACCCCAGTTTTCATTAACCACTCCGAATGGGGTTGCTATCTTTTCTTCGCCTTGATGAACTTCCTCATGGTGCCAATCATTTTCTTCTTCTACCCAGAAACCGCCGGTAGATCTCTTGAAGAAGTCGACATCATCTTCGCCAAGGCCTACGTTGATAAGACCTTCGCATTCAGAGTTGCCGCCACCATGCCTAAGCTCTCTGCTGATGAAGTCGAAAGAGAAGCTGAAAGAATTGGTTTGTTCGAAGTTAGCGCTGAAGCTCACAAGGAGAAGGAAGCCGAAAAGGAAGAACTCTCTGAGGTTTCTGCCTAAATACCATTGTTTAATAATTTTTTTATTGTTTTTTTTAGACACACATAGATTTAATCACAAACTAATTCCCCATTTATTTCATTGTATTGACATTACTAGAGTAGTCATAGTTCATCTGGCTCGTCTGGCTCGTCTGGCTCTGCTGAGAGCGATTACAGTCAGTTTGGCCAGCTTTCCCAGGTCCTAATTTCACCAAGCATCCGACCATCGTCTGTCGGAACACCGTCCCGATACCGAAATCAAATCTTTCAAGCCGCACGTTTTTTTTTTTTTTCAGTGATCAAGGTCGGAGAATAATAATTTTTCAGCTGCAACTATGTCTGATAACGAAAATGAGTATGACATTACCAAGTCGATTGCGCTAAATCCTGAAGATGATAGTAGTGATGAAGAGTTAGGATTTGGAGGAGCCTTTGATGATGGTGCTGCGCAAGATGAAATTCTGTCTAGCAGTGAGGAAGAAGAAGACGACGAAGATGATGAGGACGATAATGAAAGTGAGGAAAAGTTTCCAGCATTAGAATTATCCAATAAAGAGGAATCAGATGATGACGACTACTTCAAAGCTACAACTACCAAAAAGGTTTCAGATAGAACATTTGCTGGGTTGGGTTTGTCAAAAATTTTGGTTCAAAACATTACCAGAAAAGGATTCAAAATCCCCACCCCAATTCAACGTAAAACAATGCCTCTAGTGTTGGATGGAAAGGATGTTGTTGGTATGGCTAGAACTGGTAGTGGTAAAACGGCAGCATTCGTTTTACCAATGCTGGAAAACTTGAAGGTCCATTCTGCCAAAGTTGGTGCGAGAGCATTGATCTTGTCCCCAAACAGAGAATTGGCTTTACAAACACTGAAAGTTGTCAAAGAATTTTCTAGGGGTACTGATTTAAGATCTGTTCTGTTGGTCGGTGGTGATAGTTTAGAGGATCAATTCCGGTATATGATGAGTAACCCAGATATCATTATTGCTACTCCGGGTAGGTTTATGCACTTAAAAGTGGAAATGCAGTTGGATCTTAGCTCAATCGAATATGTCGTATTTGATGAAGCAGATCGACTTTTCGAATTGGGTTTTTCTGAACAGCTCAATGAAATTTTGGCATCTCTTTCCCATACACGACAAACTTTGTTGTTTTCTGCTACCTTACCGAACTCCTTGGTAGAATTTGCAAACGCTGGTCTGCATGACCCTGTTTTGGTTAGATTAGATGCGGAAACCAAGGTATCTGAACATTTAGAAATGGCGTTCTTTTCCATTAAAGATAGTGAAAGAGATGCTGCTCTTTATTTCATCTTGAAAGAAGTAATCAAAATGCCACTGGCGAGTGAGGAACAGAAAAAATACATCGCAGACCAAGAAAAGCGCTATCAGGCTGAAGCTGACGAAGAAGATGAAGAGGATAACGACAAAAAGAAAAAGAAAAAGAAATTCAAGAGAGACAGGTTACCAAAGGCCACTGAATTGCCAACCCCAGAATCCACAATTGTATTCGTTCCCACAAAATACCATGTGGAATACATTTCAGAGTTACTAATGGCATTCGGTTACGCTGTCTCTTTTATTTATGGTACCCTTGATCAAACCGCCAGAAAGGAACAGCTCTATAGATTCAGAGCTGGTAAGACAAGCATTCTGGTAGTCACTGACGTCGCTGCTCGTGGTATTGATATTCCTGTTCTGGCAAATGTTGTCAACTATACACTGCCACCAAGTCCAAAGGTATTTGTCCACAGAGTTGGTCGTACTGCCCGTGCGGGAAGAAGAGGTTGGGCATACTCAATCATTAAGAAAATGGAAGTACCATACCTTTTGGACCTGGAAATATTTTTGGGTCGAAAGTTACAGTTAACGAATAACAACATTAGTGATGTTAACTACACTGAAAAATTGGTCTTGGGTGCACCACCAAGAGATGGCATTGAAGATTGTATGGAAGAAGTTGATACCTTAATTGGCAATCACTACGATATTCAGAATTTGCGAGATGTCGCAGGAAGAGGTGAAAAGCAATACATTAAGACTAGGCCAGCTGCATCTACTGAGAGTGTAAAGAGGAGTAAAGATATCCTGCAAGCTGGTTGGGATAAGCGCCATTTATTGTTTGGTGCTTCTATGGAAGAAGAAAGACAGAAATTGTTAGATGCATTCCAGAACAGAAAAAATAAGGAAACCGTTTTTGAATATAAAAAGACTACATTTGCGTCAGCAGCTGAGTTGATGGCCAAAAGACGTCAGCAAATTGCACCAATTCAAAGACGAGCTGAAGACAAGAGGGCCAGAAAGTTTGAAGAAATGGAAAGAGAAGCTGCCGGTGACGATACCGAAGAAGTCGGATCAAGTAAAGCTAATTTGAATGAAGCCAGCGAATCAAAGATCCGAGCTACTTTCAAGGATGCCGATGAAGAATTGGCTCCTAAGAAGAAAAAGAAGAAGGATTATAAAGACGATAACTTTTTCATGTCACATTACGCCCCTGCAGAAGCTGCTGCTGACCGAGGCTACAGCTTGAATAACGGGGTCGGTACATTTGCTGGTGATGCAAGGTCTGCTACGTTTGACATTGTTGGTGAAGGCAAGGAATTTGTTCAAAAACAAGGCATGAGATGGGATAAGAAGAAGGGCAAATATATCAATGCAGGAAGCAATGATGATAAGGGCAAGGACGTCAAGTACATCAGGGGAGAGAATGGTCAAAAGATCCCTGCTTCTTTCAGAAGTGGAAGATTTGATGCCTGGAAGGCTGCCCATAAGACTAGCTTACCAAGAGTTGGATCCATGGAAGATTCTTCGGCCAAGGCCAACTTGCAGATGAAGAAATACCAATACAACAGTGTGAAGGCGCCAAAGAATGCTGATAAGGCTAGAGATGATTACAATGTTCGTAAGAAGAGGGTTAAGGAAGCCTTGGATAAGGGACTGCCTGTCAAGGGACTTAAACCTACTGTCAGCACATCTACTGGAGTTAATGACATCGAGAATGTTCGTAAACAACGAAACTTGAAGGAAAAGAGACGTGCCAAGAACGCCAGACCAACTAAGAAAAAGAAATAATGTGTATGATAGAACTAAGCATTTTTTAATATTAATTAGAAAATTTTAAACTGCCCTCTCTTGAAGGGACTGAAATCATAAAATCAATTGTCATCAAATCTATTAAACTAGTCTAGTAAACCTTCTTGAAGGCTTGTTCAAAATCGTTAATAATGTCATCAATAAACTCACAACCAACACTGATTCTGATAAGGTCCTTAGTGACACCAGCAGCCTTGTTTTCTTCCTCAGTAAGTTGGGCGTGGGTAGTGTAATATGGTGCAATGACCAAGGTCTTCATATCACCAACATTTGCCAAGTTGGAAGCCAATTCGAGGCTGTCAGTGACTTCAGCACTCTTACCATCTTTAACACCAAAAGAGAGGACAGATCCGAAACCATTCTTGAGGTATTTTTTGGCGAGCTGGTGGGATGGGTGGGATTCCAATCCTGGATAAGAAACCCATGAAACATTTGGATGGGATTCGAGATATTTTGCAAGTTTCAAACTGTTCTCACAGTGTCTGTCAACACGAAGGGAAAGCGTTTCCAAACCTTGAAGAAGCAAGAAAGAACCGAATGGGTTCATTGCTGGACCGAAGTCACGCAACAATTCGCCACGGATGTGAACTGCGTAGGCCAAGTTATCGAAGGCTTCGCTGAAGTTCAACCCGTGATAAGCTTCAGCTGGTTCAGTGAGATGTGGGAATTTCTTAGCATGCTTCTTCCATGGGAATTTACCACTGTCGACAATGACACCTCCAATGGTAGTACCATGTCCACCAATCCATTTAGTAGCAGATTGAACAACGATATCAGCACCGTGGTCAATAGGACGAACAAGATAGCCGCTGGCGCCAAAAGTGTTGTCAACAACCAATGGAATGCCGTTTTTGTGGGCGATTTCGGCAATTGCTTCAAAATCAGGAATGTTGCTTCGTGGGTTACCCAATGATTCAATGTAGATTGCTCGGGTGTTATCGTCGATAAGCTTTTCGAAGTCTTCTGGTGCATCACCAGTAACAAACTTGACATTAATTCCAATTCTCTTGAACGAGACCTTGAATTGGTTGTAAGTACCACCATATAAATAAGATGTGGAAATGATATTGTGGCCAGCATGTGCAAGACCGTTCAAGGCAATGAATTGAGCAGCCTGACCAGATCCCACAACCAAGGCAGCTGCACCATTTTCTAAAGCGGCGATTCTCTTTTCGACCACATCGTTGGTTGGGTTACCAATTCTAGAGTAAATTGGACCTGGATCTTGAAGGGCAAATCTGTCCGCTGCTACCTGAGAGGATGGGAAAACGAATGAACTGCTTGCGTAGATTGGCACAGCTCTGGCTCCAGTAGCAGAATCAGGTTCTTGACCAGCGTGTAATTGGAGTGTATCAAAGTGAGATGGCATTATGACGGTTCAATGAAGAATAAGAAATAAAATACAAAAGTTCCATATATATGTGTCACTAAACCCGATTTATATACTGCGGAATCCTTCCCCCGAGGGCTTTCCGCTATCGGGGGTTACATTGTTGTAATCTTAAACCATTCTTGCGTGATCAGGTCAATCACCCTCAATCGCGCGCTTTCTTGACTCTACCCCACACAAAATCAACACCAAAATGACGTGCCTTCGCCGCACAAGTTCAAATCAAGAAAAATTGAGTCATTCAGGAAAACGGAAAAAAGGAAATAATCTTGGTGTCAACCAGGATTGTTTTATATGGCTAGAGATAATCTCATAAATTTGTGCATACTTGCATATTTCCTTCCATTTAATTTACCGAGATCAAACTATAACCAGAACATCAAAGAGTACCTGTTTTCCAAAACGGTCGAGTACTTTTTTCATCGTGCGGCTCATGAATATTTAACAAACCTGAATCTATAGCTAGATGGATCGGTATAGAAGCACCGTTTCCAGTAGCGGATTACTCGAGTGTAAAATGAGGAGTATGTAGATTTTATTTCTATTAAGGCTCGTCCAAGTCGCAGTGTGGACCCGGTGTTGAGGAGGTTTTTCCTACCGGATTCAATTTTGATAATTTTCGCAGAAAGCATCTAATCAACAGTAGTCCTGCTATGTCTGATTAAGGATTCGGGGTAGTGTTCTTCCTAGAGCTCCTCAGACGCTAGCACAGGAATTGTGGATTGTATCAGAAATGCGATCTGTCAGTGGTATTGAAAATACCCCTGCCAAGGAATAATCGAATCACGCACTGTCCTGATTGCCCCCCGCTACATGATCGGCCTTTTAAGTATATTGAGTAAATGTCCTTTCAACTTAATTATATATAATGCCGGACCGAAAAGGATCTTATGTTGTATTTCCATGAACTCCCCGGATGTTGTTATAAATTCATACACCTGACACTATATCAGTCACTCATTATTAACATGAAATTCAGTTATTTACATTACACGAGGTGGCTAATTCGTATTTCACCTCCACTTCGTTGAACGCTACCCGGAGGTGTACATACCCCAATGAAAATTAGATGTGAAGAGAGGCGCGTAAAAACCCACGCGCTGGATAGTAGATCAACAGTACGTGTTACCAACTCATCTCCAAAGGTCAAATTGGTAATGCTTTCGATAGACCCGGTATTTGTGGTTACAAATGAATGTGTTTCCATTACCTCTGCCATGCGAAAGAATTCGCGGTGGGCTCAATCAGGGGTTGCATCTATTTTAGGGACTACTTCAGCTCCATTTGATGAAGATGACAGTTTAGCGGCACAGCTTGGTTTACGGGCAAAAAGTAATAGCAGCAATGTGGTAAGTTTTTCGAGTTTAGTCTCACGAGATCACTTTTACTAATGGCTATTTGTGTGTATAGGATAACCCGCTTATCGGAGGATTCTCTAGACTTCGAGGTGATTTGTCAGAATGTCGAGATTTCAGCACATTTAGTGCAGAGGCATTGCTTGAGCCGTTTCTGGAAATTATCAGCTCGCAGTCAACAACTGGTATTATCACATTGATGGCCTTATCCGCTGTTAGTAAATTCCTCTCTTTAGGAATTATAAACCAGCATTCTCCGGGCCTCCAGCCAGCGTTACACAAATTGTCTGTTGCGATAACACATTGTCGATTTGAGGCTACATATCAAGCAGAGGATGATGCTGTGTTATTGAAAATCCTCTCCATTATGGAAGAAATTGTTTGTACAGAAAATGGTAGACTGCTTTCTGATGACAGTATTTGCGAAATAGTGGAAACATGTCTAAGCATGGCTTGTCAGATGAGACGAGGCGACGTACTTCGAAGAGCGGCGGAGATGTCAATGGTGAAATTAACCCAGACAGTCTTTTCAAGATTAAAGGAGCTAGAGCCTGAAGCGCATGAGGATCCAATAGAAAATGGCCAAGTTCATTTGAATGAAGAAAAAGATTCCAGCGATATTGAGGGTACGGCGAAGGTTGAAGAGGTTGGCAGTAGAGTTACCGTTGATAATGATGATGAGCCTAATGCTGATAATGAAACTGCTTCCACAGAGCCATATGGAATGAATACGATCAGGGAGGTATTTAGAGTGCTCATTTCGATTTTAGATCCGGCAAATTTGCATCAGTACACCGATAGTACAAGAATCATGGCGTTAAAGCTGGTTAATGTTGCCTTTGAAGTTTCTGGTATTTATATTTCCGAACACCCCTCATTGCTTCAATTAACCATGACAACTCTGTGCAAATATTTATTTCAAATGATCCGTTATGATAATGTCGCCTTGGTCCAAGCAGCCCTGCAAGTAGTATCTACTGTTCTGTATACGTGCAGATCTCACCTGAAGATGCAGCAAGAATTTTTCTTTACTTATCTATTAACCTGTTTAAGTCCAATCGCAGATTTACCTCGGGAACCAGATGTCGACAACATATTTTACGACGGGGTTCCAAATGTACCTCGATTGGTCAATCCCAGAACAGCAACTTCTACACCTATCGACAACAAGTCCGGCACGCCGTCCACGCCTGTCCAAACGTCATTCTTAACATTCAAATCTCCAGAGGTTAGAGAGGTGATGGTGGAAACTATCACCTCTCTAGCAAGAATACCTTCCTTCTTCAACGACTTGTTTGTTAATTATGACTGTAATGTGGATAGAGCAGACCTATGTGAAGATTTGATTGGATTCTTGTGCCGAAATGCATATCCTGATTCTGCTACCTGGTCCACTTCCTCAGTTCCTCCACTATGTTTGGATTCGGTTCTTGCATTCTTAAATTATTTAGACAGAGGACTGGAATATGACAGTGTTGAAACGGACGATATCAAAGAGGTATTATCAACCAAGAACAGAAAAAAGTTGCTAATCTCTGTTGCAGACAAGTTCAATGAAAATCCAAAGTCAGGGGTTGCCGAATTGGTCAAAAAAGGGATTGTGAAAGACGATTCGCCGGAATCAATCGCTCAATTCTTAAAGAGTTCTGGAAGAATCAATAAAAAGGTATTGGGTGAGTATTTGGCCAAACCCCCAAACAAGCAAGTTATGGAGAAGTTTATTGAATACTTTGATTTCTCTGGAAAGCGACTTGATGAGGCATTGAGAGAGTTTCTCAGTGCCTTTAGACTTCCAGGGGAATCTCAACAAATTGAACAAATCTTTGAAAAATTCGCAAACCAGTACTGCAAAGGTGAAGGCAACACTGAGGAGATTGAGAATGAGGATGGTGCATTTGTGTTGAGTTATGCAATTATTATGTTGAATACTGATCAACATAGTCCGAATGTTAAAAAGCAAATGACAGTTGATCAGTTTAGAAGTAATCTTCGCGGGTCGAACAATGGTAAAGACTTTTCACCCCAGTATTTGGAAGATATCTACAAAACTATTCGTTCTCGAGAAATTATTATGCCTGACGAGCATGATAATGATGAGACTTTCGAATATGCATGGAAGGAGATGTTACTTAAAACAAGTCAAGCCGGCGAGATGGAAGCTTATTCTGACCACAAATTTGATAGATATGTTTTTGAGTCAGCATGGAGACCCATTATCACGACACTTTCTTTCGTCTTTGCAACTGCCACTGATGATACAGTGTTTTTAAGAGTTATTACTGGATTTGACCAAGCAGCAAGAGTCGCTTCCCGTTATAAGATTCCAAATGTCTTGGATCATGTCATTAAGTGCCTATCGAAGATGTCATCATTGACAGCAGGCGATTTATCAATGCCAACTAATAATATTGAAATTCAAATTGAAGATGATACTGTTACAGTTAGTGACTTGAGCGTGCCTTTTGGATCTGATTACAAGGCGCAAATGGCAACCGTTATATTCTTCAGAATTGCAAAATCACATGCGTCAATTATGGATCAAGAAGGGTGGTCACAAATTTTAAGAGTTTTGGCTAATCTGTATTTATACAACTTAATGCCTGATCTTTCCGCCAAATACGGTATTAACCTGCCTAAAATCAAACCCCAAAACACGATCAAGAGATCAAAGGGCGGAAGAGATATAGGTCTATTTTCCACTTTGTCATCTTATTTGACTGGTTCAAATGACAGCACACCGGAACCGTCAGACGAGGATGTAGACGCAACTTTGTCAACGATCGACTGTGTTAAGTCATGTGGGGTCGAAGAACTTATAGAATCGATGAAAAAACTGGAGCATGAGGAAGATGTTGAGAGAATGACCAATGTGATCTTTGACAGCATTCCAAATATCATTGATGCTACACCAAGTTTCAGACAATCGTACTATTCGGTCTCTGCCTTTTATTTGGAGCTTCTTCTCATGCTAGGAGGTAGTCCAAAGAGTCATGGGTTGTTATACAATTATTTAACACATTGGGAAGATTTGGATTCCGAATTCATCATCAGAGTTGTTAGTTATTCGCTATCAACGAAGGAGACTGCTATTGCCCATTTGTCTGCAATTTTGAACGTTAACAGCAAGATCTTAAGATCTGCTGCACTACCAATTTCCACCAAGTTGACTCAACTTCCGTTGGATGATGATATATTACACAATCCTGAATATTGGAAATTGTTAGATATTATTTCATCCAACGAAGAAGCGACCCAGCCTATTTTTGAGCTTGCTGTAAAGTTGAAGGACTTGGTAGATGAAGAAAATTTTACCTATTTATTATCGGTGATGGGACAAATAGCTAATGTTGGTGCTTCAGGAGCACAGTTAGAGCAAAATCAATTGGATAAAATATCCAAAGGAAAGAAAGAACGAAAGGAGTTTGAAGAGAAAATCCAAGGTGATGTCAGCAGAGCACTGGAATCTATTGAAATCATATATGCGATGGGAGACAAGATTGAAACTTACAAGAATGTTGAATGGAGTAGTCTATGGTATCCATTTATCCAAATTCTATCCCGACAATGTGTGAACCCGAGTCGAAAAGTTCGTTCGAGAGCATTTGGATATTTCCAAAAGATCCTACTATCTTCAGAAATTCATTCAAAGCCAGGATTTGATTTTGGTCAATCCTTTGATGAAGCGGTATTCCCATTAATTGGAACACTGTTGAAGCCTGAAGTTTATGAAACAGACGTTGAAGGCATGGCTGCTACAAGATTACATGTGGCTTCCTTGTTGTGTAAGGTATTTTTGCAGTATGTCATTAATATCAAGTATAACGACGAGGTCTTGAAGCTATGGACTCGAATTTTAGAAACTCTTGATAGACTTATTAACAGTGGCCAAAAGGACACCTTGAAGGAATCTGTGATCGAATCATTGAAAAATGTCCTTTTGGTTGTAAGCTCTTCTGAATTTGGTGCAGATGATAAATTTTGGGAAGAAACTTGGAAAAGAATTGATGGTTTCTTACCAGGCCTCCACAATCAAGTTTTCCCGCCAAGCAAAGATGATGATGAGGGGAAAGATAATGAGTAAATAAATAAAAGAATAATAATTGTTTAACTGAACTGTAGGTATGGACGGTACGAATTGAGGGGGGTTGGATAGTTGACTATTCTTAAATATCCGGTTAACCCGCCAAAGACACATCTGTCCAGATTGGAGCTCTATAATATTTTAATGCTTCTAATGTAGTCAAGCAACCGTGCATTCTCATTCCGCTGCGGCAGTATATACAGTTCTGACTGCACTGCCTATTGGGAAACCAATAATTGGTGAACCCTTTGTTTCATGGATGGAGTGACCTTGTACAACAAATGTGGACCGAAATAGGTAAAGATACAGAATCGTAATGCAATCTTTCAGTAGCCCCAGTGGTTTAGGTTTTCATGGGATAGTCCGTGCGAAATCCCTTTCCTTCCAATCGTGGGAACTTCCAGAACCTAATGCAGATATGCAGACCATGCCAGAAATGTGACAATTGAAGAAACACAGTCTCTATAATCTTTCAAATGTTTGGTTTCTCCTCTGTGTTTCTCTGGCCTCTCGTTCTTGGCGAGCTCTCGCTTTCGATGCGATCTCAGCATTGGGTTGCAATTGGCGTCGATTGAAATAATGAGAGCAAGCGGGAACTGGGCATTTAATGGTACTAGAATCAGATCGGGAGAAGACATCCATAATTGCCTGGTGGGAAAAGGTATGGCCACATGCGCTACTGGTAACAGGGTCCTTGAAATATTCCTTTGTAAGTGGACAAATGTAAGATACAACTGCCCCTTCGACCATGAGATCCTCATCATCTTGATTGAAATCAGAATAAAATCGTTTTATATCCGGCATATCCTCATCTGCTTCATGAGAAACATAAAATATCTTCTTTCTGAACTCCAAATAAGATGATTCAACTTGTTTGAAAGACGAATACCGTTCAGATTCTGGGGCTTCTCTGTATGCAATTTTGTGTCGGTCATATTCCTTGGAAACATAAGCAGCAGGTCGAGTCATCAAGTATTCTTCGAAATCATCTGTGGTGGTTTGTCCATGCTTTGCAGACTGTGTATCATTTTGGATTGAATTTGCCATTTTTTTAACGGATTTAGCGAAAACCTCTCTATCTACTGACAAATCCATTGTTTGTTTGAATTTCTCATCGACCGAAGAGATAAAAGATTCTAAATCCTCATCTTCGTGTTCGACACGGCTTTGCTCTAATCTTTTCGCCACATCTTTAAGGATCTGTTGCGCCCTTGAAAAACTATCGGTCACACTATCCTTTGGTCTATAATTTGAATATTCAGAGACTAAAGACGGTTGGAAAGCCAAAGCTTTATCTTTCGGTATATTTGTAGCCATGGGGTTGATGAGCGCGTTTTTTTTTTTTTTTTTTTTTTCAAGTTTACTAGAAGTACGCGTAAAATAATTTAAATTCACCGCCACATTCAGTCGCATAATGTTACTACTATCCTTGATAACACTGCCACTATATGGTGGCTTGTGTTGGACTTTTCACAGTATTCAAAATTAAAGCTATAACATTCCCTATAATAAGCAAGGGCGGATTTGAATATCGTCTATCATCAGAATTTCTAATTCTCAGCACGGATTGTTATCATGCAAGATTTAATGTATTGTTAGTTGTAAGTGGGTTGGTTGTGGTAGGTGTAAATCCTTTAAAGTGAAAAAAACTCATGTTACCGGCTCAGGCCTACTATTAAAAACAATCTTATGCCGTATTATCTCCAAAACTGGGACATCTAGTTCAGCCTGCTCATCAACACCTGGTCGGTACTCTTGGCTTGAAGGAATGCCATCTTCTTCACCTTTCTGTAGTTCAATTAGGGCCATTGGTGGATTGATTTTTGAGATTTTCCCAATCAATCTCTGATGCTTGCCTATTACCAGCACAACTCTATCTGGATGTGAAAAATCAAAATATCCTATTTGCCGTTCTATGGATCCAGTAGGTCTGTCAGAGGGCTCATCGTCGTCCACCTTCAGTTCCAAGTCACTTGTAATTAATGGAGTCTTGCCAACATGAATAGTGCCTTGAATTTCAATCAAGAATATTCCCGAATCTGTTTGAATGGTTTGCGGAATGACGCCATTTTCAACCAAGAAGGTGTCGTTTTTACTACGATCTAATTTCAACTTGGCTATCGGCATTTAAATAAATTTGGTGAAGATATAAAGCATCTCCCAAAACAACGCCAAATTTTATTATCACCAAAACGTAATGTCGACTGCATTGTTGAATTTATTGTTTGCACAAACGATATATAAGCAGGCATGTGAGAATGAAAAAGACGACTCTTCTCCGACACGCGAATATTTCGTCAAGTTGGCACAAGACTTGAAAAATCACCCCCTAAATAGCGAGTTCAACCTTAGTCCGGAGGCTTGTAGATCTTTATATTCTGCGCTGTTACCGTCAAATAGTAAGCCTTCAACGTATATGTTGAAGCCGCTGTTAAGCAAGCTCTATGAGAGTTTCAAAAGGGATATTGTTATCCAAATAAAAAATGATGAGCACGAATTTCGAACCAAACTTCGAGAGATAGAACAAATCGAAAAGGGAAAATGGGATACAGAATTAATGAAGGAATTAGAAAGTGAAAAGTCGCAGGCATATCAACAGCAACAGCTGAAACTACAAAGGGAGCTCCAGCAAAGACAGGAATTGCAGAAACAAAAACATTTGCAAGAACAACAACAAAAACAGCAAAAACAACAAATGAAACAGCAGAGTGAGGTAACCGAAGCTGAGCCTGAGCTGGAAAAGAAGGTAGAAGTGAAGACTGGAACGAAACTGGAGGAAGAAAAGAAGGCAGAGCAGAGTTCTGATAAGGATGACGAAAAAGATGAAAATGTAACGAAGGATGACCAGAGGAAAGAGAGCCGCGACCAAGTAGAAGTGGAACATGAGGTCAAGAAAGAGGCGGAAGAAAACGAAGAAGAAGAAGAGACGGAGGGAAATAAGGAAGTTGAAAGAAGAGAGGATAATGAGGAGGAGGTAGAGGAAGAAGAGGAAGAGGCGGAAAATGAGGAAGAGGGAAATGAAGACGATGCTGCATCCAGTGACGGAGATTCTTCAAGAAGCACCAGAACTACCAAAAAACGAAAAAGACAGGCCTCTCCATCACCAGCGGCGAACAAACGCTTCCAATCCAGTGTATACCCGTTACTCAACAACATCTCATCTAACAAATCAGCATCTTTTTTTACTTCATCTGTCAACCCCAATGACGCCCCTAATTATTACAA
Organism: Blastobotrys serpentis; assembly: GCA_003705695.2. Classification (NCBI taxonomy): domain Eukaryota; kingdom Fungi; phylum Ascomycota; class Dipodascomycetes; order Dipodascales; family Trichomonascaceae; genus Blastobotrys; species Blastobotrys serpentis. The sequence goes on from PPJG02000081.1 coordinate 35,206, forward strand.
TCTAGTGCATTCTCCTACAGATCTTCGAACAATCAAGGCCAAAGTTAAAGATGGTGTTATCACTACCACTGACGAACTAGAAAGGGAGTTAGAAAACATGTTTGCCAATGCCGTCATGTATAACAAATGGGAGTCGGATATGTCGTTATGGGCCAGAGAAATGCAATTAGAAGTCGAATCCTTGATTGCAATGTTCCGAGGAGTTCAAGCTAACGAAAATAAACGAAGAAAATGACATAATTTATATATATATACAGTTTTACATTCTACCTTGTTTTTGCATCAAAGCAGCACTAAAAAGACGGTTAGTAACATGCACCGTGTTGTGTAGATTGTGAACTTGAACCCGTTCCAAAGCAAATGACCGAACAGTTAAAGCCCCAATTTCATTTATACTCACTTTTGCTCTTGGAATCGTTGACCAACTCTTTCACTATGCTTCAAAAACTTTTCGGCACATCTCATAATACAAGTTTCTTCCTTATTGGTGAGGGACTTGGAGGTGAAGTCATTGACACAATCAGAGAAGCATCTTTCAACAAGAGAAGAATACAATCTCATGAAATCCTTCATTTGCTTCTTTTCAACTAATTGTTGAAACTCTTGTTGTTCACGACCGTTGAGTTGATCCATTTTGATATAATAATTGGTTGTGAAGCTTCCAAAATTTTCAATGTTACTGAATTTTGTTTGGGACTTTTGGTCAGCTTGGAATTCTCTGGGGGAAGCAAGTTCTGTCGGACCCCCATCGGAGTTCCGGGAGAATCTCCACGATTCACCAATATTCATTTCATGGCGAAGCTGATAAATAAATGCAGCAATTGTCGCAATATTAGCGTTTCCAAATCAGTCCAATAGTGTCTATCAGTATTCTTGCTCAATTTTCTGAAATTCAACTTGAATGCCAATATCTGGGTCAAGCTTCTTTTATAACTTAATTTCTATCAGTTACTTGAGTTACATAATCTCCGAGTCCTTATACATTAACTGCAGTGTTTGGGACGACGTGTTCTTATCATATTTACAGTGCATTTAATGGAGGAGCAAAACCGATATCAATAAGAATTGCTGTGCCGTAAAGAAACAGCTGAGTGCGCAGAATGTTGTGCTTAAAATGTGCGTTGCATCGGCCGTAAATTGAATTGAAATATCATTTAATCCAGTAATAAATACCCACTACCCGCTCGAGCCTTCCTGATTAGTTTTTTATAATGTTTGTTAAAATCGAATTAATGTTGTTCAGTAGTGTCTCTACTAAATTACTGGGTGAATTCATCATCCTGATTACATAATACAAATATCAAAACTTTCGGAGAAGGCTTCTTTGTCAGGACCACCAACACGAACGTGTGCGCGGAGTTTGGCTCTATCTCCATTGCTTACGTAATGAACCCTTCGAAAAGTCCGCTGATAAAAGGACTTAATCTTCGATTGCCCTGAAATATAAAAGGAAGGTGAAGAGGCCAAATTTCAAGCAATATAATAGTTTATTCTCTTATCATTTAATATGTCAACCAAAGTTACTTATCCATCCTATCCGAACAAGGATATCACCATTGCTGCTCTTCTGTTTAAACCTGTTGATTTTGACAAGACCAAGAAGTATCCGGCAATCATTGTGAACCATCCAGCGACTGCCTGTAAGGAACAAACATCCAGTATCTATGCCAAGAGACTTACTGAATTGGGTTATG
>PPJG02000082.1:0-31119 GCA_003705695.2 Blastobotrys serpentis
AAAAAAAAAAAAAAAATTGTGAGGGGAGAAAGGATAAATATCAAAGAGGGTATTCTGATGGAGGGGAAAAAAGAGGCTTTAAGATTTGAAACAAAGTTAAACAAGTGAAAAATAAAGGGACACCTTCTTTATCTTTATATAGTCATCGGAACCCAATATTAACACCCAAGCAAGACCTAAAAAAAGCCCAAATATTAAAAGAAGATATCAAAGTGTTGTATAGATTTTTAAAAAAGAGAGAACAAGGTGATTTGGTAATTGAGAATCGTTGATAGATTTGATTAAATATTCTTGGGAGCGACGATGTGCATTTATATTATTATATTCTGATCTCGATCTCTCAAAACAGACCGACATATAAAATTAACTGGGGTCTTCTCTTTGACACAATTGGTCAACTTGAAATTAGCTTTGACGCTTGGCTCCATTTTACTTTCGATATATGAATCCTAAATGACGATAGCAATCTTCAAATCTATATATTTGAACAGTTTAATGAACTAAATTTCAGATTACGTGTAAGCTTGCACTCACAACCAACCCAATGGTTCAACTATTTGACCCTTGTTCTAGATTGCATATGCCAGATCAGATCGATCGGTGCAAAAATTATCGGTCAGGACAAATAAGGAACCAAAAATATCTCTTTTATTAAATCATCGCCCCTCTCTCTCCTATTTTTATTTTATGCTTAACTGTCCTTTTTGCTTCTTTTTCTTTTTCCTTGCTTTTAATTAAACTTGTGTTGTTTTCCCTCATCATCGCTATCACTTTTTTTTGTTGTTGTTGTTTGGGCCTTTTTTTCCACTTGTTTCTTTTCTCGCGTATGTGCGGCTATTTTCTTGCTAAACCCTGACTCACTGTTAAACATTCCCCCACCGGTGGGATACACATACAGATCCGATCTGGCTTTTTGTCCCCTGTCATGCAACGCTTTGCAGCTCAGGGGAATGGGTTCCTCGAGGCGACAAAACACAACAAAAGTAAACAAAGCTTGGTTCCTCAGCCAAATGTTGGGTGGGAATGTGCCTGCAGGACAATGGATGGGACGTGTCGCGTCACTCTTGTTGCGTTCTCCTGACAGGGATAAGTATGGTCCACGTTTTGTCGATTTGTTGGATATATAGAACACACATATATATATATATATATATTTCTTATGCTGTAGAATTATTGATGGTTCTGTGACTGACCCAATATTCAAAAGAATCGAGTCATACTCCCCAAATCTTTTTTTTTTTTAAACCGGCTATATTCTATAATGACTGTGTTAATCTAGTTGCCAAAGTTGTGTCCCTGTGGCCCTGGCAGCAGCACATCGGTTTTCGCTCAAAGCGCTAGAGCGAATACGTGTACCATACGACACACCTTCTCTTGAGGAGATTTATATGATACGATTCAACGTTTATGTCTTTTCTAGCAGGAGACATTTATAATCCTCCTCTCGCCGACGTTTTCGTTGAGCACGAAAATCGTAACGGTGCGGCTGACGATGCATTTTTTATTTTATTTTTTCTTTTTCTTTTCCTTTCGTCCCAACAGACTTTATGCGTGAGGCTCCTCTGGGCGCTCTGCGGCTCAGGACGTGTTGCCGTGCCAACTGAGGATTCCCTATAGAATAGTGTGGATAATCTATAGGTTTTTTCTTCACCACTCAAAACGATATCATCGCGGATACAGAGAGAGAAAGGCATTCTATAGATGACACAAACGAAATCTATTGATACCGTGTTCAATTTGTACACCTGGGTGTATGACCTTGTTCTGTGGGTATTTGGGATCATCTTTGACATTTTCTTCAGAGAAATTCTCCCTAGAGGTGCCTTCCGAATCCCCAAGCAGGGTGCTGTGATATTTGTAGCTGCACCCCATGCAAATCAATTTGTCGACCCTATGCTGCTGATGGGGCAGGCTAGGAATATGGCTGGAAGACGAATTTCATTTTTGGTGGCTGAAAAATCCTTGAAGCGCAAATTTATTGGCTTTGTCTCCAGAATTACTAGAGCTATTGGCGTCGTTCGGGCACAAGACAATCTAAGACCTGCCAGCGGAACCATCACCGTGGATAAAGATGACCCTCTTTTGATTAGAGGTCAAGGTACGCGGTTTACCACCGAGGCCATGGAACGCGGCCTGCTTGGGCTTCCAAAGTCAGCTGGAACTACCGAAATCATGCACATCTTATCAGACACTGAAATAAAAATCAGAAAAGAACTCAAGAGCTCCAAGGCACAAGATATGTTGAAAAAGGGAACCACTTTCAAATTGGCAGAGCATGTCGATCAATCCATCATGTATCATAAAGTTTTCGACCATCTTCGACAAGGTGGTTGCTTGGGTATTTTCCCAGAAGGTGGATCCCATGATCGAACTGAGCTGCTACCGTTGAAAGCTGGTGTTGCCATCATGGCCCTGGGCGCTCTTTCCGAATATCCGGAATGCAATGTTAAAATCGTACCATGCGGCATGAACTATTTCCATCCAAATAAGTTCAGATCCCGGGCCGTGATCGAATTTGGCAGTCCAATGGAAATCAGTCCGGAATTGGTCGAAAAATACAAGCAAGGTGATGAACCCAAGCGACAGGCTGTAAAGGAAGTGCTTGATATGGTGTCGGATGGTCTTAAATCTGTCACCGTCACATGTCCAGATTATGATACTCTGATGGTCGTCCAGGCCGCAAGAAGGTTGTATAGGCCCTCTGGGAAGAAGCTACCTTTGCCTGTTGTTGTCGAGCTGAACCGTAGATTGATCGCTGGATACAACCACTATAAAGACGATCCGAGCATCATCCATCTTAGAAATGCGGTTGCAACTTATAATAAGCGCTTGAACCAATTGGGACTCAAAGACCACCAAGTTGAAACAGCAAGTATGTCTCCTGGCAAGGTTATTTTCAAATTGTTGTACAGATCCTTCAAACTTCTCTTCTTGTTGTTTGCTTCCTTACCAGGCCTCATCCTGTTCAGTCCAGTGTTTGTGGCCACAAAGCTCATTTCCCGAATGAAGGCAAAAGAGGCTCTTCGTGCGTCCACTGTCAAAGTTGCTGCAAAGGACGTGATTGCAACATGGAAGGTGTTGGTGGCTATGGGATTAGCTCCCTTGCTGTACCATTTCTATGCTTGTTTGGCAACCTATTTGGCTTATCATTATGAGTTGGTGCAAGCAAATTTCTCTCATTTGATCTGGGTGGCAGTTGCCTCTTATATCATTCTCCCATCCCTCACATATGCAGCTTTGGTTATTGGCGAAACCGGAATGGATATCTTCAAGTCCCTACGTCCATTAGCTTTGGCTCTCAACCCTTCTCACAAGAACACTGTCGAAAGATTGAAACAGACCCGTCGAGAATTGGTGGTAGAAGTTTGCCACTTGGTAAATTCCCTTGGCCCAGAACTCTTCCCAGATTTCGAAAAATACTCGTTAAGAACTACTGAGATCCCAACTGATGACGATATCGTGATCCGCCCAGCAAAGAAACCAAGCTTCAACCGCCGTCCATCCGATACATCATCTACAGCAGAATCTAACGCCATCTCTAGAGTCAACTCCGAAACTGATCTTGCTAACATGCCATTGTTTTCAAGCAATGAACCTCAAACTTCCTCCTCTGCTTCATCCATCCGCTCTCGCTCACAATCTAATGAAAATATCGCTGCTAACACTAACACATCATCCTCAACAACAAGTCAACGGGCTTTCCAGTCTGAAGTCTCACGAAGAATTAGAGGCGCTATGGCTGAAAAGAAACGAAAAGAATCCAATGATTACGACGCCAATGACGATGAATAGATACATATTGTATATTTAAAACTTTGTTATTTTTGTTTAGAAACTTGACGGCGTAACACACTTCTTGCCAGCCCAGAGAGAAATAGCGTAAAAAAATAAATTTCATAACAAATATATATATATACTTTATCTAATAATCCTCGCCTGCTGGGATTTCATCTTCTAAGACTTTAATCAGCTTAACACGCAATTCAGTTATGTCACTTCCTTGGAGCACGTCGCGGATGAACTCGGTCTCAACTTCCAACTGAACCATCTCTAAAGCTCCCCGAATAACACCAGCCAAAATATTAGAATACCACAATTCCCTTTGCGCTCTACCATCATCTGGCAACTCAACGAATTCAGCCAGCGGATTCTCGTCGAATATTAAACTGAATTGTTTATTGTCTTGTGTCCAGTTATCGATAGTTGGTGTGATATTCAGAAACATTTTAAATCCTACTTTAGAAATAACTTCAGCTGTATCTCGGAAATTGGTGCATCTTCCACTTCCTGATCGTGCCAAAAAGTCTTCAATCAACCTTAATCCAATGTTGTACCCCATTTTGTCTAGTTGTTTGTTCACTCGGACGTAATCTCCCTCAAAGTCCTTACATAGTTGCGCCACAATAGATCCGTAGCTTAGCGTCAAAAGTTCAGCATTGACCTTATCAACCTTGTTTTTCCATATATCCTCTCCCACTGCCCTAGCTGCTTTGGATGACATTATTGCGTTCCGATAATATATCTCTTCACAAGTGTTCTGTTGGCTGGCAAATGAACCCGACCAAACTCACCGGCCCGATATTATCACCACAGAAAATACCCGGAACAGTTGGTTAGTGAGCGCTGAGGACGTTTTAGAACACCATATTACTGCAAAATAGAGCATTATAATAAATAAATTGAGGATAAACTGTGCTCTCTATTCTGTATGTTTCATAGCCATCTGTTCTATCCATTGAATTCAGGTGCCGAGGTAAAAGAATGTGGGGTGCGGCTTGAAATACTATTAATGAATATTATCTTCATGGTCATTTTGGAAGAATCAATTTAAAAAACAACAACTAACTAAAATAGATTTTTATCCTTTTCACTGGTTAAATATGAACAAATGCATATGATGTGGTACCTTCAATTTCGTGTTGAAGAAATATATTGTAAGACGGGATTCTGTCGCAGATGATAATTACCTTTTCATTTATAATTCAAAACATACAACATATGTATCATATGTGTTGTACAAATAGCGCACACTTTTAGAATAGAAAGGCTTAACCAAATTTCAAGTCAAATTCGCAACAATTTAATATCATGAAAAGGGCACCTTTTTCAAAAAAGTATCTAAGATAATGTAATAAATTCAACTAGTTGATAGATATAAAATCATACTTTCACCATGGGAGTTCGTTTACTTGACGCAAACACAAGTTTGCTTAACAGCACCGTCACAATAACCAGCTCTTCTTCCAATAGATTTGCAGTGGTCATTGCATTCGGATTGATCGAATGGACAGCCGAATCCACGCTTTTCGACGTCAACTTCGGCTTCGGCTTCTGGTTGAGGAGCAGGAGTAGCAGCAACGACTGCAGCGAAGAGGAGGATAACCTTAGAGAATTGCATTGTTGATTGATTGATTGACTTGAATTGAGTTGATAGAGAGTGAATCCCAAGTGGAATTGTCCCTTTTTATATCCAAAAGGACGGTGAAAAGCGGCTAAGTTACGGCATTTTCCAATTGGAGATTTTCAAGAACTTTCCAGTTTTGCCTTGCTTAGCCGTATCCGATAGGAGGTTAAGATCATCACCCTCTTGGTGCTATCCCAAAAGGTGATAATGCATACACAGCCTTGCCATGGAAACGAACTTTCGTTTGCCATGGTCTCGGTCTAGCCGTACGATAGAACTGCATTTCTTGTGACAACCTCGGGGTCGAGCTCAACCGCAAACCCTCTCTCTGTGAACAACAGAATGCAAGCCATGAGTTAACGGAACCTTTTAGACATTAAATCTCCAATTCCCAAATTAAATCAGTTTTAGTACGAGTGTAAAAGTGCGTTAATTTTGGTTTGTGCCCCGAGCCGAATCTACTCTTCGCAATGTTTTATTCCTTGTTGACCGGAATTTGTAAAAAAAATATTCAGGTTGCTTCTCGGGTCGAAACAAAAAACGTGAACCCTGCGGGGTTGCCAAGACAGATCGCACCAATACTTTCCAAGTGGATTGACAATCATCCAACTGTTTTGGTGAATTAAATGAGGGTTGTAGATCAATTCATCTGCAGTCCACCGTCATGGAACAACTCCAAGCGGATCATATTTTGGGTAAAAAGACCAAAACCTTTTGAGACTACTGGGAAAACATAAATATATATAAATTTATCTCCGAAGTATACTCCTTAGACCTGTAAGGTACCATTTATGTACCTTATTAAGCTAGCTGTCAACAGTAAAAAATTTAAGCTTAAGAATTGAAACAGCATGGGGCTGAACAAGACACGGCTGTGTAGGAAATGATCGGCAAAATGTCTGAGACACGATCCCCTGAATAGTTTTCCAAAATAATAAAACACACAACAACCTTTTTACCACGTTTGTAATATTTATTCGACCAAAAAAAAAAAAAAAAAAGGCCAAATAATGATACTATTTATTCTAGTTAACGTACATCTCTATGAAAATTTTTCCATGATTAGTAGAAGGATGGGGAACACATGGATGCCGTACAATGTTACATTGCCAATACACGCAGGTATTTGAATTTGGAAGGGGCCGGAAACAGAAACATATGGCATTGAGTGAATTACTATTAGCCGCTTTCGTATATATTACTTTGAAATAAACGGAAAGGATTGCCACAATTCGGCGATAAAACCGGGACGATTCTTGTTATTTTTTATCTATAAAAGCCAGCAATTATCTCCCTTTGTCTGTTATCAACATCAATTCAATCAATTCAATCAATTCAATCAACAATGCAATTCTCTAAGGTTATCCTCCTCTTCGCTGCAGTCGTTGCTGCTACTCCTGCTCCTCAACCAGAAGCCGAAGCCGAAGTTGACGTCGAAAAGCGTGGATTCGGCTGCCCATTCGATCAATCTGAATGTAACGATCACTGCATCTCCATTGGAAGACGAGCAGGTTACTGTGAAGGTGCTGTTAAGCAAACTTGTGTCTGTGTCAAGTAAGCTATGACAAGTATATCAGTTTTATCACTTTATTAGGAAATATATTACACAATTTTATAAAGAGTTCCCCTACAAAGGTTTTCCAATTGAAAACATTCCCATTCCTCTCCTTTTAGGAAGAAAAAAAGAATCCTATCAGCCATTGATTTCTGTGCTGGTCAGGTGTTGATGGATCATATATAGACATGTGTCTATACATACGAGACTACGTATTTTGGGATCAGCAATCAGAAGATATGTCCCATGTATATGGGTTGGAAAAGGGGCCATATCTTTTAATTTAAACTGATGACAAGCAGTATGAAGACAGTGGTTTATTAATATCGTCTAGTTTGAAGCCGCCGGCATCCAAGAGCATCTGATAAGATCTCGTAAGAATGGCATCCATCCCTCAAAAACACGTTTACCGATGTGATGGAAGCAACATTGAATATTTTACGTTTTCTATAGGTTAATTGTCCTGGCCGCTCAGATGCTCTAAAAGAAGTATTCAGAGCTAGTGAAAACCATTATTTATCACATTCTACAAAAGGATCTCAATACCGAAATTGATTTGGCCCACGTTTCCAACGGTGGTGTAGCAATTTCATCTTCTGATCAACATTATGGTGGAGCCAATGATTTGTTGCTTAATGGCAGAGGTATCGACACCTCTCAAGGATGGCAAACAGCTAGATCAAGAGGTAGTGACCATGTGGATTGGGTGATCATCTAGTTGGGAGCCCCTGGCCATATCGATAGAGTGAATGTAGATACTGCTCATTTTATCGGAAACTTCCCACAATATGTTACCATTCATGGATTAAACGCTGATGCTAATGAAACCAAGATCAGCCCTAATGACCGTGGTTGGAAGAGAATTCTTCCAAAGTCCAAGATGGGCCCAGATGCTGAGCATTACTTTGAGTCTCATCAGCTTGACAATTCTCGCACCGATGTCTTCACTCATGTCACTGTGATTCCTGATGGTAGTACCAAGCGTTTCCTTGCCTATGACAGAAAAGAGCAGCTAAGAGAATCCTAAATTGTAATTAACAAATAATAATAATATATATATTTAAAAAGATTTATTTTAAAGTCCTCTAACACTCCAATTCAGCGATTTGTTCTTGATAATCCCCATAACCCAATCGTTGGGCCTTCTTTAATCTGGAAACGGCTTCATTATAGAGCACACTCTGTTCATCCGAGTCGTTATCTAACAAATTAGCCAAGGATATCTGTGCCTCAGCAATTAATGGATACACAGCAACATCTTGTTCACTATCATGCTCAGCTTTTAGTAAATGTTCAATTGCCTTTGTTAAAAGCTCTTTGGCAGTTTCGAGTTCTTTGCTTTCCTCGTCATCTTTTTCAGCTTCATCACCATCCGCCTCCTCATCGTCGTCATCGTCATCGTCATCATCATCATCATCATCGTCATCATCACTGGCTTCAAGTCGTGATATTATTGGCGCTGAAATCGAAAGATAGTATTCACCCATTCCTCGGTTGGCTCGACGAATGACTGCATAACTGTGATCACCATCTTCTTCTGGTGTTTTAGCTTTGCCCTTTCCCTCTGCCATCTTATCAAGGATTTGCTCCCATCGATTTTTACTCCATGCCAATAATTTAGACTGCTGTGAACCTAATAGGGAACCCTCTTCAACCTTGTCGAACGCAGGGTCCGATTCATCCATAAATGGGGCCATCTCGCGTTCATATTCTAAGGAGCCAAAACTCTCGGCCACTTTCAATAATGACTCAATAGTGTCAAGTTGATCTTTGGTATATAGACAACCCTTCTTGTCCTTTTCGGTATCAGGGTCATCTAATATTAGTGATTCAGCCTGTTCATAATCTTGAATGGCCTTTTCCACCTTGTCTACAAGGCTTGAAGCTACTAGATATCTCTCCCCTGGAGATAATGACATATCATTAATTTTGACCGAAATCAAAGCAATTTCTGCTTTGGCACGCGTGAATAAGAGATCGGAGTTCTTGGGCTCATTCGACAATCCCATCTCTGCCCGCTCAATCGAGGCCTCGATAAAAGCTTCGGTAGTATCGGCTTCCTCTTCCGCGCTGCTCTCCTTATTGGCTTTCTTTTCACCTTCAGTTTCATGGAATTTGGACAATTCCAATAGTGCCAACGCATAAACATTATGGAACCGTGACGGCAGGGACGAAGTTGCATTTCGTAACAATCTATCACATTCGTGAATGATTCCATATAAAAGTTTAGGGGATTTCAGCCCATTATTATCAGTTGGCGAGGTCAAAAAGGTATCGTAAAGCGCATTCAATTGACCTAATTCATCGTCAGGATCAACCTCTTGATTTACTTCAATTGTCATTGGTTCGGCTGATCCAATCTCGCCAGCACCACCGCCTTCATTTTTATTCGCCTGCTCTCCCTCAGTCCTTTGCTTCTTCTTTGATTTCGCACTCTTGTTTAGCCCCTGCGGTCGTTTCACCATGATTGTAAGCTCTTATAGAATAATAATAAAAAGAAAAAGTCCGAATAAGGTAAATATCGTTGATGCTACTATAAGTATGATCCGTAGAGGGCGCAATATTATATACAAAGATTATATGCACACCAAGAATTTTCGAAAAATGTGCAATTGATAAGGTTCTGGAAATCTGCGACTATTCTAATATAATATTTTTGTGTTTCGTCCTCGACGGCTTCACTTTTTTATCTCACTTTTCCCTTCCCGTTCTTTTCACATTAAGACATGATTATCCGCCGACAAAAATTTCATTTTAACGCGCTTACGCGCGCGGCCTATCAGGGTAATGACCGTCATCAAATATCAAACTGTTGACAAACACTTTACCTTTTAGTTATCTCCAATAGGTTTGTGTAGTTATGTGAAGCCTAAGCAATCCGAAGATTCAATGGTTTCAGATTGATATTGCTGAATTCACGGTATCGAACTGCATGTTTCGTCTGAAAATTCACAAAAAACTGCAGTAGAGGTACCAGCAATTTATCTCAGAGGAGATCTCGACGGTTTGAACTCAATTCTAATTAATTCGCGATATTATTAGTTCATATCATGATACAGAGATGCCTTGATAATGACAGCTATCAGTATGGCATAGTGTCTGAATCCTTTTGGGTACCGCCTACACAATGTCTCGAGCCAGCTGTTGCGCATATATATATATATCATAAAGGGCGTAGTTTAATTTTCTTGTCTTCCCCTAAGGTTATCCAGGAGTTATGAGAACATACGCAGCTGGACACCACCACGATTGAGGGACCAGCTGGCTTGCGATTATGGCGCATCCCCAGGTGCATAAATAATCGTCACTTCCAGCTGCTCCAGATTCACTGTATTTGAGAGCTCCCATTTCCTAGCTGATAAATTACACGCGAGATTGTGCTCTCAATAAGGGTCTTATCGGTTACAAAGTCAAAGATCATATTATTTTATTACTGAATACGGCATGTAATCTGATACTGATTGAGATTAAATATGACAAAATAGGATTTGGATATGCTGCATTGATCTGCAGCTCCTCCTTTTCCATTCACTTGAGGGCAACACCGCACGGGATGCGTCGAGTACAATTGAGCCAAACTCTCAATCAATCCACTGAAACAAAAAGCTGTTCATAGGCTGTTTTCTGGCTTTGGTTTTTCATTTCAACATGTGGCTCAAGTCGATTGCCTCTGCTATCATTGGGCGACATTGCATTGTGAGCCAAAATTCATATTTTGTTGAACTACGACTACGATAGTTGCAACCTTTTTACAGATGTCATCAGTTCTCCCCAACTCTTCCCAAAATATATTATAGATTGTACCTCTTAATTCAGTCTGTCAAACTCTGTTGCATTCATATTCAATCTCATACCAGTTGTGCTCTTTAATAACCGTCAAACCCAATGAAGAACTCAGTGCTTTAATCAGTCTTTCTTCATCCGTTCATTTGTGTTGAGTATTCCGATAAGACATATTAGCCAAATCACATTGTTAAGCACCATGATAATATTGGTTTGGGCAACAACATCGTGTAAGCCGTATAGGTATATCTTCTCGAGATTCTCAGCGCTGTTACACAAAACACGCCGAAACATAGCACATATATGTATGGGTTAGTCATATAAAATAAGATTCTATTAATCACAAAAATACTAAAATACCAAAAACGCAATCAGCTTTTATATTGTTGTGAAAATGTTACAACATCATCGATTTGCCAGAACGGGACACGGTCGTAGATCCTCAGGAAAGCTGGAAATCCTACATAGACGGTATATCTTCTTTGTGCCGAAACAATAACTCGACAGTAAGCTCACAATCACAATTAATGGCGATCAGGAGTATAACGAGTGATCATCTCTCCAACAACTTCCGATCCATCCAATCTCCTCCATTCATTCAAGGTCATTACTGCGACTGTCAAAATCGGGTAAGATACCATTGTCGTATGGAAAGTTCTGTCATAGGTTTATGATGTTTTGCAATTGTTCAGGACTGTGTAAAACTATGTGTTCAAAATATTCCGACCATTACTTTGATGGAAAGTCGTATTATATCTATATTAAATGCTTTCGTTTGGTTAACGGATTAGCTTCACGGTTCGCATGAATATATATATATATATATATGTGTGTGTGTGTGTGTGGTGTATAAAGGGTACGAAAAAAATTTCAAGACTCATATTTTTCTATTACTTCGTATAGGCCATATCAGATATTGATCACTTTGAATACAGCCGCACTGATCTGCAGTAGTTCTGCCAATTCCAACTCGAGAAAGCATCGCCGCACCAACTGCTGAGTCGACGTCACGTGCAATTTCGCGAAACCGACCAATTATCAATCAATCATCTGAAATAAAAGGCCGTTGATAGACGGATTTTATGACTCTTGATTTTTCATTTCAACATAGACTATGGGACTGCTCACTTGTCAGGAAGTTCAAGGGAATATTGCATTAGTTATTGGTAACAGCGGATTGACATCTTCGCGGGTGACCAAATTACTAGAGAACGGAGCTCGTCCGATTGTGATTACCTGTGTTGCGGAGAAGGGTGACTCCAGCCAGGTGGAAGGTGTGCAATATCTCCACAAACAATACCAAGAGGATGATTTGGTGCGATTAGGGCGAGAAGAAGTTGACAATGTTGTTGATGCAGTATATGTGACACTGCCTCCAGCATTTGGAGAGTTGGCCAAACAGATCTCAGATCAATGCAGACGTAAACGGATCCCAGTGAATGTTGCAGATCAGCCAGCATTGTGCACATTCACATTGTTATCAACACATAGTGATGGGGATTTCCAGGTTGGCATTACTACGTCTGGGAAGGGATGTAGATTAGCCAACAGACTGAAAAGACATGTTGTGAACTCATTACCTAGTAACGTTGGTGAAATTTGTTCACAAGTGGGCAAGCTCAAGAGAAGAATCCAGGAGGAAGATTTGAAACATAGCATTGAATTAGAAGACGACCACATTGTGGGACAAGATGATGATGACGCAGAACAGAACAGTAGATTTAATGACTTTATCTCCGAAAGGAACGAAACTATTGAGCAGCGCAAAAAGAGAAGAATGAGATGGCTGTCCCAAGTGGTCGAGTATTATCCATTGGAGAAACTGGCAACCATTGAAATTGAAAATCTAACTGCTGATTATTCAGCAAACGGTGATAGTCCCACGAATGGTGATAATGATGATACCCCAAGTCAAAAGCCTTCTGGCAAGATTTCGTTAGTCGGATCTGGACCGGGAAGCGCATCATTGTTGACCACTGGAGCATTGAAGGCCATCCATTCTGCTGATACAATTCTAGCTGATAAATTGGTACCGCAGCAAGTTTTGGATTTGATCCCTCGGCGTACTCCTGTGCACATTGCCAAAAAGTTCCCCGGGAATGCAGAACGGGCACAGCAGGAACTTTTGGAGTTGGGTTTGGCTGGTGTGAGAGAAGGCAAGCATGTGGTCCGATTGAAGCAAGGAGACCCATACATTTTCGGCCGTGGCGCTGAAGAATATGTATTCTTCTCACAACATGGGTACACTCCTGAGGTAATCTCCGGGGTAACCTCGGCCCTTTCAGCACCTCTTTTGGCCAATATACCGGCTACCCATAGAAACGTGGCAGATCAGTTGTTAGTTTGTACAGGTACCGGACGGGCAGGAGCATTGCCCACTTTACCTGAATGGGTTGAATCTAGAACCACCGTCTTCCTTATGGCGTTGCACCGAATTCAAACTGTGGTCGATGCATTAGTTGAAACAAAAGGCTGGAATGTCGATGTCCCATGTGCGGTCATAGAAAGATCCAGCTGTCCTGACCAGAGAATAATTCGAACCACATTAAGGCATGTTGCTGAGGCAATTGAGGCTTGCGGTTCCAGACCTCCAGGGCTATTGGTTACTGGTTATAGTTGTGAAGTCATTGAAAAGCTCCCAGTCGGCCAGAAATGGTTAGTCCAAGAGGGGCTATCTCACGAATAAAAAGGATTATATAGAGTACTAACGAAATATATATAGACAATAGATGTTTGACCAACAACCATTATTTCACTCTGTTGAAAGTCGAAATACCCAAAAAAAAATAAATAGATATACCTGATTAACTAATAATATTGTTATATCCTGTATTATATGACGTTTGGCAAAATTATTAGCAGTTTAGCAGTTTGTGCGCGCGATGTTCAATGAGAATTTCTTTTTTCTTAGCGAGTCGAGATAAGTGGAAAATAACCAACTTCCCAATCAATCTGAACTTCCCCATTAAGATATGTTTCGTGCCGGCCAATTGGTGAGAGGTTTCCGGACCCTGTCTAGAGGATTACAACAAAAGAACTACGCATTTGCATTTGAGTAAGTAGAATAAAAAAGAATCGTTTTGGAACATACATATGGGCTAATATTAACTCTACACTCACAGTATAGATGGCGTGCTGATTAGAGGGGCAAAGCAGATCCCGGAGGCACCAGTCGCTTTAAACAAGCTCAACGAGCAAAAAGTCCCATGGATACTACTCACCAATGGAGGTGGTAAGACTGAAAAGGAACGTGTAGAGGATTTATCCAAAACTATGGGCAACGGGATTCAAATCTCCGAAGGTCAATTCCTGCAATCCCACACACCATTCAAGAGCTTGGTAGGAAAATACAATCGTGTACTTGTTGTTGGCGGTGACGAAGATAAATGTAGATATGTTGCTCAATCCTATGGATTTAAAGATGTTGTTCTCCCTGTGGATATCCTGCGTCAAGTAGGCAAGGAGATTTGGCCGTTCAATAGATACCACCAGGAAGACTTGGAAAAGTGGGGCCGCACTGATGTTGATATCCACTCGGCCTTCGACGCCGTCTTGGTGTTTTGTGATCCAAGGGATATGGGCACAGATACCCAGATCGTTCTTGACTTGCTGTTATCTCAAAATGGTCAATTAGGAACCCGTCGTCCAAACCGTGAATATTCCAGCAAACCGTCCATTCCAATCCACTTCTCCAACAACGATCTTCTTTGGGCTAACAACTACATCCTTCCTCGATTCGGTCAGGGCGCCTTCAGAGCCATGGTTCAAGCACTCTACAAAGAGACTACGAAATACGAGCTTGATTGTCATATCATCGGTAAACCGTATCGGTACACATATGAATATGCTGATAACCTTCTAAAGAACTGGTCAAACTCGGATGCGTCCTGCGATGATTTCACCGTTTACATGGTCGGTGACAATCCTGCCTCTGATATTATGGGTGCGAATAATTATGGATGGAAGAGTATGCTCGTTCGAACTGGCGTCTACAATGACAATGATCGTAATCACATTGTTGCAACCCCAGACTATTTCTTCGACAACGTTCTCGACGCAGTAGAGTTTGCCATAGATAAACACAACTGAGCTCCTCGATTTTAAATTAAATTTTGCAACCATCCTGCCTGCTTCGCCGCCAACTAGCGCTGTGGAGCATTGCGTTGGATGAAAACATTGGTGAGCTTTTCATAGAGCCAAGGTTAATAATATCTGTAGAAGATGAGCTGAGAAATATCAATACTTTTTTCTTTTTTTTTTTTGGATATAGGGTTCCAATTTGGATTCATATGAACAGAAGAAGAATAACACTTAATAGAATGGATTAAATACTAAAAAAAATAATACCTATCCGTTTAAATTCATATATAATTTAGATAATGTCATGCTTACAATAATGCCATAGCAGCAACGGCACATGCACCTCCAAGGAGTTGTTGGTTAAAGGTAGCGAATCCAGCAGCGTTGTCAGATGCGGTGCTTGACTCCTTTTGGGCAGATGCAGTGCTAGAAGCAGAGGAGGAGCCGTCGACAGTTCTGGTGGAAGTTGACTTGGCCTTATCAGCAGAGGCAGTCTTGCCAGCAGAGGAGGTGGCAACACTAGATCCACTCTTTCTAGAGGAAGAAGCAGAGGATCGAGAAGAAGAAGAAGAGCCAGAGGAGCCAGACTTGGAGCCGATCTTGTCATCAGCCTTCTTCAAGGCCTTGTCAAGGGAAGAGACTTGGGAGCTGCACTTGATATTGTTGTTGTCGGCACTGTCGCTGAATCTGTTACCATTTGAAACAACATGACGAACTTCTTTCTTGGTTCTGTTGTCAGGGTTGGAAGGAATCTTACCGGCCAATTCGTCAACGGTCTTGGAGGAGGTATCAACTGCATCACAGAAGAAATCATCTGGGAGTTGGTCATTTGCACGAGAGCCAATATTGTTCATGATGGCCAAAGATCTGGAAGAAGTTGATGACAAAGCGTCAACAGTGTTGTATTTGCGATAATCATCATCATCGTCATCATCACTGTCCCCGTCGTTATCATCACTATCGGTATCCCAGTCATCATCATCGTCGAAATCGTCATCAAAGTCATCATCACTATCATCATTGTCACGCTTTCCGTGTCGTCTATTCTTAACCTTGGACAAGACCTTGTCAGATTCATCCTGGAGGTTGGACAAACCGTCACAGGAAATCTTTTGCTTATCGCTGATGTTCTTGATACCACGAGAGACACCAACCAATTGGTTCATGATACCATATTCCTTGCCTTGAGGGTTATTATCACCAAGCTTGTCAAGAGCCTTCTTGGTCATATCGGCAACGTTATCAGCCATTGGGCAAATGAAGGTGTCTTTCAAAGTGTTGGTATCAACCTTAGAGCTTCGGGTCATTCCAGTAGCGGACTTGACAACAGTGGCTAGACGACCGGCTGATTCAAACATCAAAGAACTTTCAGAATTACCACCATAGTTGTTATTTCCGTTGTTATTACCATTATTGCCGTTATTGTTGTTATCACCATTATTGTGATTGTTGTCGTTGTTGTTGTTATCGGCGGTAACAGCAGTAGCGAGGAGCAAGAGAGCTGGGACGTGATACTTGAGGGCAGTCATTGTATTGGATGTTCAATTGTAGAAGATTGAGTGATTGTTTTTGTTTAATTTAGAGGAGAATTTGTGTGCCTTATATACTTTTTTCTGAAACGCTTTTTTCCATTCAGCCTTAATCGGAATCATTTTGCCGATTGCTCTATCACACTTTTCATCTATCGCTTCCGCATGCCAAGGAAAAGCAAAGCCATCAATGTAGTGTATATTTAGTAACCATTTGAAATCGGACAGCTTTTGTCCCCCAAAACGGCAGCGGAAGCTTCCGTACTGAAACCTCGCCAAGAGTGGTATCATATTCATTGACACCAGCCGCACAGGGCACCTTTTTCGGCGTCATCCGAGAAATCCAGTTTTTTTCAAGAAATTGTGGGCGATTTTAATCCAAATTGAATGGACTGATAGACCGTTTGTTGCAGACGAACATGTATAATTGTGATAGGAATGGCGCAATTGTGTGTTTCAAGAGAAAGGGTCGGTTACCCCGGATTTTCGAATGATTGTCAGTGACAGTTTTCATTTAAGACCCGAGTATGCAACTCGTATTAACGAGAGACAAGCGTAGTGTTGATCGCTACTCAGCTCCCAGAGGCAGTGGCCTTCATCCGCAATACTTTCCTACTAAGACAGGCACATTTCATTCATTTCTTTTTCCTTTGCTTTCCTTTTTTTTTTTTTTTTAATTGGTCCAAGCTTTTCTTTACTTTCCCACCCAACATTGCATCGTAACATGCCCGTCAGTTTTCCACTCTGACAAAAAAGCGGTTACGTTGGAACATGAATGGAGTCTACAATTGACTTGTTTTCAATAGCAAAAGAAGTGGGAATAATTGTTGATTCAGACATCTTCGGCCCGAATCACATCCGACACGATCCGGAAAATCTTTGAACAAGGCAGGGCAGTTCGCCAAGATGTGGGATGTATCAGCCGGGCTGAGTGTCTGCGGGCTGCATTCTTTTCTAGAAAAGAACCAAAAGCACTACTGCTAGCCTCACGGAAGGCATTTTTTGGACATGTTGTCGGAGAAAAAAATGAAACCCGCCGCTGGAGGTATTCTTCCTTGATTTGTCGGAGATTCCGGCGCCGTTGGGAGAAACGTTCTTTTTGCTGTCCGACCCAGGTGACGTCACATCGGTCAAGGACAAAAATTACTACGATTCGTTTTACAATAGATAAAATTATTAAATTAGTGAGGCGAGAATAAAAAATGGTCCTATATAGAATTAAACCTTGTTGGCAACAGTCTGTTGATCTTGTAGCCGACTGGCATTGCGTCTAAACCGGAAAAGAGATTGTTAGTAACCTATCACACAAAAATAGATCAAATCACATCACACTGCCTCAGCCGCCCCGGCAAATGTGACCACTCCACATTCTGGTGATGGTGACAAGGGTAGCTAAGCCGATCACCAGTGCGGAACGAGAAAGAGAGTATGACACAAAGGGGGGCGGAGGTGGCAAAACACACACACACACACACACAAAAAAAAAAAGATTGATACTTACTCATGTAGTTGTTGCTTGCAATTGTGTAGACCAATACAGTCATGTTGCTCCAAGAGTCGATGCTTCGAACAGAAGTGCCCCTCGCAAAACCCGCAATCGCCGACTCCTCGGAGAGGTGCAGAGATACACTTCTTGAACGAGCATCGTTTTCGGCTCTTCTTCATGGGTGGTGGACTAGTGTTATTCGAGACTTCTGATTTGTTGTCTGTCGAGGGCGAGGCGAAATATAGATCCGAGTTCTCGGTTATATTGTAATCAGAGAGAGTCTTGGAATCGTCTAGAGGCTTCTGCTCAAAGATCAAGTTTGATGTGTCTATGCTCGAGTCTTTTTCTTGAACCATAGATTTGACTTGTCCGATGGTTTTTGAAGGACTCACGTCGAGGACAACAACTATAAATCGAGTTAGTATGAAAATGAGTACACATGTGCTTGCCACAAAGTTAACTTACAAGATCCCGAGGCGCATTTGATGGAGACTTGAATCTGATATTCGGCTGACATGTTTAATGATTTATCAATGTGGGTGGAGTTGTAATAAGAATAAAAAAAAAAATCTGGTAGTCGTGGCGGATTTATATATATATAAGTGGTGGTTTTATCTATGTGTGATAAGTGGAAAAGAAGTGGCCACAATGATGTGTGCTTGCGTATATATCTCTCAGATATGACTGCAGCTTAGTAAGCGGGCTCATATTGTGCGGTTTCACCGATCCCGGATTTTATAGCCTCTCCCAGTCATCTGAGTGAGGAGTTTAGTTATAGCCGGGATACAAGCTCTCAAGTTCTATTTTAGTAGCCGTGGAATTATTCCATGGAAGAATATAATGCTCCCATGGAAATTAGTAAAACTGTGTGAATTGACCTTTTTTTTTTCTTTCTTCTCCGGGGGATAACGGTGTTTCCTTATCACATTTTTTTTTTTTTTTATTTGATCGGGAAATGCGGTCTTTTGTGCCCGCTGATGTAACGACTGCTATAACGCCTGTTACTGCTCCACTGTGATCACTGCCACGAGACTATATACCGTAACTTTGGAATCTCTTATATATATTTTTTGTCTTTACATTAGACCTTCTGTTTCTCTAGCAACTGTTCCACGTTTACATGTCTCGTCTCGACTCAATTGATGATTCGAAGACAACAACAACAACAACAACCAGGAAAAAAGAAACGACCAACAACGATTGCCCCAGCAACACAATCACAGTGGATTATTATTTGACAGGTCAAAAAGTCTAAATTTGGAAATGTACTTTGGGCGCTTAGCAAATATATGATATATAAATAGATGGATATTTCCACCTAAAGAGTAATTAAAAAAAAAAAAAAAAAATTATTGAAATTAAAAACTTTTGTAATTATATCTTACGTTTAGTTTAGATTGGCTGCGTTCCCCATTAGATCCATAGCTTTCTCTTGTGGGTAAAACAATTCACCGAACCGGAGCGAAGAAATATTATTGGGATGAGGCGGTTGCCGCACGTACTCCTGAAAAGTCGGGGTGGTGCTTGTCGTCCCCACGTACAATGGAGAAGGAAGGCAACAATGAGCCTCTGGTAGTTCATGAATTGGACGAAAATGGATTTTTGGCAACTATATACGAAGGGAGTTCCAGCAGCGATCTGAGCTTTCGACAAGCCAGCGGAGCAACCAACACATTGTCATTTGCAGAGATTCGTAAAAATGGTGAAGTCCTCCAATCCTTGATCAATATTTTCCTGCCAACAGGATATCCTCACAGTGTATCGGCAGATTACATCGATTATCAGATTTATGACTCCATTCAGGCATTTTCCAGTTCTATCGTGTCCTTGTTCGCCAATAGAGCTGTCTTGAGCGCCGTCGGCGTTGGAGATGACTCGGCCACGTCGACCTCGGCACTGTTCATGAAGGTGGTTCAAGAGACCGTCGGGAGACTAGGTACAATTGTTTTCGCGTGGAGATTAGGGTCGGCCCTAGAGCCAGAATGTAAGAAATATAGATATGCTGCGGACCTGGTTAACGACGCGGCTTATCTGTTCGACTGCTTCACATCACTCGCCCCAACATCCAAACGTGTCAAGATCTTTTGTCTGTGTATGTCCGGAGCGCTACGGTCCATTTGTGGGGTTATGGCCGGTGGCTCCAGGGCCGCATTGACCCAGCATTTCACAGATCCTACAAAGGGATCCATTGCGGACGTCAATGCCAAAGATCAATCCCAGGAAACCGTTATCACGTTAATGGGCATGTTGACAGGGTCCATTATTGTTGGAATGGTGAAGGGTGAAGGAATTTCCATGTGGGCTACAGTCCTCTCCCTATTGGCCATCCATTTATGGACCAATTACCAGGCGGTCGCTCATGTGGTTGCTCGAACCGTCAACCGCCAGAGGGCCAATATTCTATTTTCAGATATTGTAAATGCACTTCCAGAACTGGAACAGACATATGCGGCTGATGCAGACAGTGCAAGAGCAATGTCTAAGCTATTGTTAGGACCCAAACGGACCAGTCTCAAGGAGCGCATCTTAGAGCCTGATGGATTGTTCCGTTGGTACGCCAATGGCTCAGACACAATCGTCGGGCACGGCCAATATGGTTCCTTCAAGTCAACCATGGAATATGTCAACCCCACTATAGCGATATCGGAGTTACTAGAAGCCTGTGATTCCAAAACATCTGGTTATGTTTTGTCCTACACCATTCTGCGTCACACCGGTCGTGTCAACGTTAGAATCACTCTTATCAAGCAGGATGCTCCAGATGCCTTTAATGCCGACGTCCGTGCTTGGGTTCACGGGTTGTTGTTAGCTCACAAGTTGCATTCCAGCGCCAACAAATCGTCGCAAACGTTCACTCACCCTCTAGATGTGATTTCTGAAACCCGGGCAATGGTCAGAAAGCTGTTTGATGAAATCCAAATCGAAGATGCCCTTAGAAAAGCCGGCTGGGAATTGGATCGTAATTCCGTCCAGAGTCGTCCAAACCCTTCAATCAAGATCTCCCAGATCGAAGAAGTAAAGAACAACGTATAATTGACTATATATATATTATTCCAATCCCATGCCCCACGCTATCTCGTATAACCGCGGGGTTTTGTGAGAATTGGCTCGATAGCTACTACACTACTAATCCTAATTATATATTAGAGGAACTTCAGCCGCTCAACATGCGGCGCAGTGTTACCAGACATAATGTTCCATGCAGCCCACTTTTTCAACATTTTCATTCCATCTTTGGACTCAATATATAACATAGAACAAACCATGGAACCAGCATCTAACAAGACACCTGCGGAGCTCGTTTCAAAGTTCAAGAAAGACGGAATTCTCGACGAGATGAGACGACAGCTGTATAAGGACCTGATGGAAAATGTAAGCGTGATTCCTCTTAGTGGACACAACCGACAGGACATCCAAAGTTAACCCCCCTTTTTTTCTGATTAGGACATCCATGAGGACCTGAAGACTTTTATAAGGACCACAGTGGACGACGAAGTCAAAAAAAATCCCGGACTGTTGGATAAGGACCGAAGAAAAGCTGCAGCCGATGTTGAAACAGTGATCTCACGGAAATCAGACAGTGATGCGTACAAAGCTATTGGCGATTACATCGACGATAACACGATTAAGAGTGACAGTATCAAACAAAAAATTCGCGATATTTTGACCAAACCGGAGAATGACCAGTAACTAATTACACACACTTCTCCATAATTTGCAGCGCGGCCTTTGGCGTCAATCAATGTCTCTCTCTGACTGGTAGAACTATTAATGCAATTGCGCGATAAATAGTTTGCTACGCTATTTTCCTTATTATTATGGCCAATATCTGACCGTAATGGCGGAATTATTGTGCGTGGCTGGCGCCACAGGATACTACATCGGCATGGATCGGGGATAACACGGCTAAGAGTGCGATACAAAAACAGAGAGAGGTACGGAGCTGTCAAACCAAACACCAACACGAACACATGAAAGCTACAATATTACTATCTACAATCGCTCTTGGATCGGCTGGAACTCAAGCAGCCGTGTTGAGCGGAGGAGTTGGAGAGAATCTTCAACAAGTGATCCATAATGCGGATAAGGCTCAGTCCTCACCTGTAATGGTGAGTAGTGAGGAGATTCAGAAGGAATTCACCAAGAAGGATCTCCAGAAACGAGCTGAGGATTTGTTTGAAATCGCCAAACTCAGTGAAAAGGAATATGGTCACCCTACACGTGTGATTGGCTCTCCCGGCCATAATGCGACAATCGATTATATTGTCAAGTCCCTGCAAGACTTTGGTGGCGATTTTTTTGACGTTTGGAAGCAAGAATTTGGCGCAGTTTCTGGTTCTGTGAACCATTCATCTGTCTTTGTGGATGGTGATAAGATCAATGCTGAGCCAATGTCTCTCACCCCAGGTACTCCCAAGGGTGAATCAGTCCAGGCCCAAATAGAACTTGCTCGAAGTAAAGGCTGTAAGAAGTCCGATTACACCAACCTTAAGGGCAAGATTGCTCTCGTTGAACGTGGTGATTGTGCATTTGGCGACAAGTCTGAATCCGCTGGTAAGGCCGGAGTTCTGGGTGTCATCATCTACAACAACGAGAAGGGCCCTGTAAAGGGAACTCTCGGAGAACCAAAGAAGCATCACGTGCCCACTTTCGGACTGGATGAGGAAGACGGTAAGGCGTTGAAAAAGCATATTTCCGGGCGTCAATCTGTTGCAAACATTACTCTTGATGCTAAAGTTGAGACCATTAAAACACAGAACGTTTTGGCTCAAACAAAGAAGGGTGATAACAACAATGTCGTTATGCTTGGTGCACACTCTGATTCTGTTGAAGAGGGTCCTGGTATCAATGACGATGGTAGTGGTACCAATTCGCTTTTAGAAGTGGCCAAAGCCTTGACCAAGTTTGAGGTTAAGAACGCTGTTAGATTTGCCTGGTGGGCAGCTGAGGAAGAAGGTTTGCTTGGTTCCAACTATTATGCCAACAATCTCAGTCCAGAAGAAAACCAGAAGGTTAGATTATTCATGGATTATGATATGATGGCATCTCCAAACTTCGCATACCAAGTCTACGACGCCAACAACCAAGACAATCCAAGAGGATCTGAAGAACTCAAAAACCTTTACGTGGATTTCTATAAAAACAATGGCGTAAACTACACCTTCATTCCATTCGATGGAAGAAGTGACTATGTCGGCTTTATTGAAAACGGCATCCCAGGCGGTGGTGTTGCCACTGGTGCTGAAGCTTTGAAAACTCCAGAAGAAGTTGATAAGTTTGGCGGTCTGGCTAACACCCAGTTTGACCCTTGTTACCACTTGCTCTGTGACAATCTTGACAATCTCGCATATGATGCTTGGGTTCTTAATACCAAACTTATTGGACATTCAGTTGCCGTTTATGCTGAATCCCTCGAAGGCTTCCCTGAACGTAATAAGACCGTCAATGCATTCAACGTTGAGCCAAAGGGCACTAAGTTTAAGTATCGTGGACATCGTTTGGCCTATTAAATTGTGCATGTAGAAGCTCTGTATATTCTATAAATCAAATCTGATATATATATATTGCTGTTCTGATACACTAGACCAGCGGACCTTTATCATCAAAGTGTCAATTTATGTGTTATCAAAAAACCGGATCTCCGATTATTTTTTTTTTGATTTTTCATAACAAAAACATGGCGGACCCATTTAATGTTGGAGGAATCATGGATTCCATCAACGACGTGGAAAGAAGAGCAAGGTACAATGGGTTTGAAGTCGATAGTATGAAGCAAAGTCTATTGGACGTCGAACAAACTGTAAATGGTGGCTCAGATAATGCAGAGGATGGTGACATTAGCATGGAAGATTATGTTCCTGAAAAGCCAGATGTGGAAATGGTAGACTTCCAGCCTCATGAAGTAAAAGAAGAAGTCATTGAAAAGCAACCTGAGCCACAAATGACTCCTCGGAAACGCAATTACCTACTTTCCCCTACTGAATTGGGAGCCAGAATGGCAGTTGGGGAAGAAAAAGGGCTGGTCTTATTTCAGGGGCCAGAACCAGGAAAACAGGAGGAAGAAGGAGAGGAAGATACAACTGATAAATCAACTGCTCGCGAAAAGCAAAATCAACATGAAATGGCTGGCAATGACGACAGTAATAAGATTTCTCCACAGTCGCAACAAGATAATGTTGTGACGGCTTCATATCAGCAGACTCACAATCCAACAAACAATTCTAACTTGCCCTATCTCATCAGTACATACATGCAGTTGGCATTCAACGTTTCTCTCATTTTGATTATGCTTTATGTTATCAGCAGCACCTTAATGACCTTTTGGAGAGATGTTGATAAGAGGATTGAAACGTATTCAAGTGAATTGCTCGTCGAGGTTTCCCAGTGCACACGCCTTTATTTAGAGAACGACTGCAGACCAGATATTCGTCCACCTGCACTCCACGATGAGTGCACTAGACTCGAGAAATGCATGGATATGGATACCCAAGGTATCAGGAGAATGAAAGTGTCTGCTGAAACCCTGGCAGAGATCATTGATTCTTTCATCAATATCTTTTCTTACAAAACTATTATAGTATTTATTCTAGCTTTTGTTGGCGCTTGCTATGTTGCAAATGTGTTCTTTGGTTTCGCCCGCGCAAAGGCGTATTATCATGACAAGAACAACAATCATATTTACCGTCAACAATTTAACCCTCCCCCTCCTCCCTCTTTAGGTCTTCAAACAGGTATGGCTTCAGGATCAAATGCATTCCTAACAGAACCTGTTGAACGATCATCTTACGCATTACAATAGACAGTTTACTAATTGATTTAACTTTAAATATATATAATTTCGTATCAGGGGAAATGGCCCTTCTTTGGCCCAAATCCCCCTTTTGGGGGTTCACTAATTAGTGGCCATCCGTGAGCTCCATCATAACCTTTTGAAGACACCGTATTCCCCCACCATTCCAAATTATAGCCTTTGAACTGGACGGTAAAGAAAACTATCACTGCAGAAAAAGCCACCCCTGAATCGAGTGCACAAGAGAGAATATAATTATAACGCGTCCACCAGTGTGGGTATCTGAGACGGATTATCCTGTGCGATATAATCGAAAAATAATATCCAACTAAATAAAACGCAATGGAGTATGGTGCGTAAGTCAACATACCAGCAATCAACACCAACGGATGTGCATATTTGAAGATGCTTTCTTTATGTGGATTTTTCTTAGCAAAGTAGGTATCAAGTAGATAAAAGGGTAGAGGCACAAAACAGCCAGCCAAGAAACAGTATTTCAGACCCGGGTACAAGTGAGAAAATACTCTTTTGGGTCCAATAACTCCCCAAACAATTGAAGCTGAAAAGAAAGTTCTTTCATGAGGACATGTAAACTTTTCTGGCTGATCAAGGCTACATATTCCGGTATAGTTTTCTGCCTGCCAATTCACTACACCAATTGTTACGATACTTGAAATAATTGTGGCCAGGAATTGACAGCGAAATGTCGCTCGGGGTGGTATTTTAGCATAATGGCCAAGTTTCAAGTCCGTCACAAACCTCAAAGCTTGAATGTTGGTATTATACCCAAATGCTTTAATAATCATCATTGCTGTCCCCTTACCAGGAAGGGCGTATCCTGCTATTAATTCGCTCAAAACATTTAATCCGATGCTCATATTGGTCATTGCCATCATTAAGCCATTCGGAATTAGAAAAACTGTACCCAATGCCAGGGCCATGAATATCCCCCAGATAGGTGTGTCTGTCGGATATACCTTTACACTTACTATACCAAGCGAAAGTGCTAACAGTAGTATTCCAAGATACCATCGGTCTGGCGCCTCTCTATATTTTGACATCATGACTGAATGAGAATCCGTGAAGCCGGTCATTGAGGAATTTCTTTCCTCTTGTCCACTATCGGTAGATGGTACTGGTTGATGACCCCTTTTGACAATTTGTTCTACTTTATGTTTAGCGGATTCTCCAAATTTCCAAATAGCCCAGCCCACATGCCTACAGCCCTTCTGGATGATTTTTCGATGATACAAAAATGAATATACTATGGACGCTGGGTAATACAGGAAAAATGCTCCATATACAATAAGGCTTGCTGCTGAATAGAATGGTGGGGAGTAATCTTGATATTTTTCCTCGTCCAAAACTCCATCTGTCAGAATTTTTGAAACGTCGTAAACATCACCTTGGTTTGTGAAAACTGCATTAGAGTTGATTGGAAGATAACTTGTCCAACTGACATTTTTAAAGTAAAGTATGGGGATCAAAAGGGCTCCTGAGAATATGACACCGATTATATAATTTGTATAGGAGAAAAAAGGTGTCACCAAAGCGTCATTAGTATTGATGATATTCCAATCAAATGTTGGGATAGGATTGATGCCTAGCCCGTACATCCCAGTTATTGTTCCGAGCAATACATTTTTAGGTGCTATCCAGGTCATCCAGTTGAAATTAGATAGTGCTTCGAATAGATAATCCGGGAGCCAAAAATATAAAAATGACCCAAAAAATGCATAAACGAAAAACCGATATCTAGTTACAGTCCATCCTCCCTCCGTAGTAAATTTCGGTTCTGGATGCAATAATGCTTTATTTAGAGCCAAAATTGGCAGGTTAGTGGGCCAGATACATTCGGGTGGGTAAACCAAGATCCTTCTCATCAGCCCAGCTATTCCAAAGCCCAGAAGTTGAGTAGAAAATACTAAACATAATTGATATCCCGGGCCGGCCCATTCATGGTTGTAAAATATTGGTAATTTTTGGACAAATATTTGTGTAGATACGTAGGGTAGTGCATGGGTTATATTGAACATGATTGTAGCCAGTGTTTGTTCTTTTTGTGTCCATTTTCCAGGGTTAAGCGGTTGTACATACCATCTTGACGAGTTCTGTGTGTCAGGAAAAATCCATGTAAATAATTTCCCTGATGGGTAGATCAAAAGTTGGAGAAGTGATCCTGATACAGAAATTGAAGGCTGTCGTGTTGAGAAAAACTGATTAATCCCAGTACCAACCATCACCCAAAGGAGTCCTAATAGATATGCCCTTAATGTTTCACATTCCGTCGTAATCTCATCAGTGGGGTCAGCGACTGCTCTCACTTCGGGATATGGAGAATGGTACTCTAATATTGCTGCCTCTAGTTTTATTTTCTCTTCGAAATCGCGAGAATGATTGTCATCCTCAAGAAAGTGAAAGAGCTTATGTGGGAAATTTGGGTCATCTGAATGGTATTTCTGATGCTTTCTAATTATGTCGTAACTCTTTTCAACTGTTAACAAATTCACTTTTTGAAAGAGGAACTCAACCTCTTTTTCGGTGTGAACATCGGCTTCGTCTTCTATCTCGTTGCCCACTAGGCGGGACTTGATTGCAGGCTTCTGAGAAATATCAGTCATTGAATATACTAAAGACAAGAGTTGTATAGGCTATGAAGGATCATTTAATCTACATATTGCGGAAGCCACCAGGGGAGCAACTAGGTGCCTATTTTAGCTTTATTGGTTAGAATTAAGGCTTCCAATAACTAGTATACGTAACATTGCCTTTACTAGGGTTACTTTCGTTTCTTTTGAACGGTCCTTTCGTCTTGAAAATTGTGGACGATTCCCCTATAATGTCACAAAATGTTTGATTTATTTAAAACAGTCGGAAGCTTGTTTTCTGTTTTTCAGATGGAATAGAGAACACAATTTCAACTCAGTTGGAGGAAGTCCCCGGGTGGTATAGAAGATAAAATCTGCGCAAAGTAGCAATTTAGATAAATTATTTGCTATCGAACATGAGCATAGTATTGAACGTATATGTATTGAAATTGTCTAATGATATGTCAAAAATCAGAGCCAAAAGACCTAAAAGCTCTCTAGAATATCATCAACTTTTCTTGAAGTATACTGACTCACCATCACCTCAGAAGCAATCCCATAGAGAACAAGAGCTAGAATCTACAGGCTGCAAGGGAAATGCTGGTAGTTGATTCTTTCAGCCGCACATCGTCTCAGCCCTGCAGCTGGAGTTGAGCCAAAGCGCACAACGCGAATCGTTTTCACTTTTTCACGTACAACTGAAGGGATTGTTGACATATATCGCTCTAATGGAAGTACCATTCGCACAGGCTCTTGTGACGTCTGTTAAAGACTCACCGTATAACAAATCGACTAATCGTGCTGTACAGGATGCTCGAAAAAAGCTTGGTGGATTATTATTCTTTGATGTTTTGGCCAAACAATTAATCGACCTCGATACAACGTCCCTCTTCCCCCCAAAAGATAAACAAGCCCTAGATGCATTAGTTGAGATGATTCATGAACAGAGCACGGTCAAGAAGCTGAACCAAGCTTGTTTGACATATTATTTATTTCTAGATTTCCCTCCAGAACTCACGATGGGCGATAATTTACCTCAATATTATGCTGATGAGATTGATTTCCCAACTGGATACCGTGAGTTGGTTAATGGATTCTGGAATCTCGATAGACTTGAATTCAAGAAATCTCTTGTTCATCTTTCTCACCCATTGGTCACTCCAACCTTCCATGATAAGATAGTTGCGGCTTATTTGACCGCGACCGAAGGGAAGAATGAATATGTCATGTCATATTTATGCACTAACAATCCAAAGTTGGTTTCACAAGAAACAATTGCTACATATATGACCACGCTCTGCGCAGTTTCTTTACACGCAGGTCTGGACTTTATCAGAACCGTTTCACCGGATATCAAGTTGGATTTATTAACAACCTTGGTTGAATTTAGTTTGGAGAATGATCCCAAAAACAATATTAAGAGAATTGTGAATTTGCCATTTAATAAGACTGAAGAGAGTTTACTGTACAACAATGTTTTGGCTGGCATTATTAGCAACGCGAAGTCAGAACAACACAAATCACTGGCAAAGGACATTTTACTAATGAGAAGCTTGCATACAGGAAATATCAACTTGGCCTATCAGGTTTCACAAATTGGCAATAGTGTGGGCAAGGACACTAATTCAGAAAGTGTTTCTTGGGATGATCTTTCTAGAGGATTGCAATTATACACGGCATGATATATTGCACTTTTGACATAATGATAATTAATTAATAGACTATGAATTGCCAGATGAGCTGTCAAGAGATGGCCGTAATATCAAGGGCCATCTGGGTACCAAGGCACGGATAAAATATATATCTTGTGGTCATACATTTTATATACACGATATGGTTTGTTAGGGAGTAAAAAAAGTTAAGTGATGTTTAGTGGTGGAAGAGTCTAATGTTGTTTTCAACGTAGACAACATCGTAGGAGTTTGCCGCATCAAGGACAGCCTTGTCTTGAACAGAACCAGATGGAGCAGCAATGAACTTAGCACCAGACTTGACAGCTCTGTAAACGTTGTCTGGGAATGGGAAGAAGGCATCAGAAGAAACGGCGACATCAGACAACTTGGAGATCCAGTCAGCACGTTCTTGTTGCGTGAGTGGTTCTGGAATTTCAACAAACTTAGATTCGTATTGTTCCTTTTCTGGACCTTCAGTTGGGATTTGACCAGAAACAAAGAGATCGATGGCGTTGGACTTATCAGGTCTCTTGGTGCCTTCAGTCCACTTGAAGCCAAGGACTCTTGGGTGGTGACGCAACCACCAGTTATCGGCCTTGTCACCAGCAAGACGAGTGCAGTGGATACGGGATTGCTGACCAGCACCAAGACCAATAACCATACCATTCTTGGCGTAACAGACAGAGTTAGATTGGGTGAACTTGAGGGCGATGGTAGCAACGGTCAAGTCGATAAGAGCTTGGTCAGTAATATCCTTGTTGGCAGACACAATTTCTCTGAAAGTGGATGCGTTGATGACAGCGTCATTTCTCTTTTGGGAAAGGGAGATACCGTAAACTTGACGAGTTTCAATTGGGTCTGGGTTGAAGTCTGGGTCAATTTGGAGGACGCAGTACTTACCACCCTTCTTCTTCTTAAGAAGTTCCAAAGCTGCTGGTTCATAGCCTGGAGCAATCACACCATCGGAAACTTCCTTAG
This sequence comes from Blastobotrys serpentis, assembly GCA_003705695.2. Taxonomy (NCBI): domain Eukaryota; kingdom Fungi; phylum Ascomycota; class Dipodascomycetes; order Dipodascales; family Trichomonascaceae; genus Blastobotrys; species Blastobotrys serpentis. Next base: position 29,867 of record PPJG02000082.1, read on the forward strand.
AGATGATTTGGGCAGTTGGGAGATCGACCTTGTTGGAAAGGGCGATGAAGTCACCGAAAGAGGACATTCTGTCGGCGCCACGGGCTCTGGCATAGGCGTTAGCCAATGGAGATAGGTTTTCGATGTCTTGAACGAAATAGATTTGCTTTTCTTCTTCAGTGAGAGGGAGACCGACAGCAGCACCAGCTGGGGACACATGCTTGAAGGAAGCAGCAGCTGGGAGGTTAAGAGAAGCAGAAAGTTCCTTAACTAATGGCCAAGAGTTGAGAGCATCAAGCAAGTTAATATAGCCAGGGGAACCACAGAGAACCTTGAAAGGAAGCTCACCCTTGGTGACGAAAGCTTGAGCAGGCTTTTGGTGAGGGTTGGCACCATAACGAAGAGGAAGTTGAGAAACATCTTCGGAGTATTGCTTTCTAAAGAAGTCAGCAATTGTGGAATCATATTCAGCTGTGTGTTCGAAGGCCTTGAGGGCGAAGTTGTTACGAGAGGATTGAGAGATTTCACCCTTACCAAGCTCCTCGAGGAAGAGTGGGTAATCATTTGGATCAGAAAGGATGGTGACTCTGGCATGGTTCTTGGCAGCAGCTCTCAACAAGGTGACACCACCGATGTCAATTTCTTCGACAGCTTCTTCAACGGTGACATTGACCTTGGAGATGGTTTCCTTGAAAGGATACAAATTGCAGACAACATAGTCAACCTTATCAAATCCTTGAGAGACCATGTCCTTTTCGTCGCTCTCAATGTTTCTGGCCAAAATACCGGCATGAACTGCTGGGTGAAGGGTCTTAACTCTACCAGCAAGCATTTCTGGAGCATGGGTGATGGCGGAGACGTCTTCAACTGGGAAACCAGCTTCCTTGATCATACGAGAGGTACCACCGGAAGCTAAGATTCTAACATTGTTGTTAACCAATCCCTTGGCCAGATCTAAAAGACCGGTCTTATCATAGACAGAGATGATGGCAGTCTTAGTGCTCTTGGACATTTTTATATCAGTAGAAAGAGGAAAATGAGTTTAAAGGAACACAAAAATAGAAATTTGGAAAAATTCGGGGGGTTTTTTCTCAAAAAACTATTTCAACTCTCAACAAACGAAAATTGCGTGTGAGTAATACGTCCTTCTTAGATTGTTCCGCCAGTGATATGCGTGCGCCGTTCGTCGTGACAAAAAATGTGATTGGGTTGATAACCACGACCGGGTAATATTTTTAATTTTTTTTTTTTTTTTTTTTTTTTTTTTTTTTTTT
>PPJG02000083.1:0-30574 GCA_003705695.2 Blastobotrys serpentis
AAAAAAAAAAAAAAAAAAAAAAAAAAAAAAAAAAAAAAAAAAACCTCGACAAATTTGAGCTGATATATATATATATATATATATAGGCGACTCACAGGATGATGGACTATATGGAAGCGTGGCACGAATACCGATCAGTTGTGCTGACGCTGGTGGTTGTGCTCTGCGTGGCCTATTACAAGGCATTGGAGAGTGCACGCAACATGGAAAAGGAGCAGGACAGAGTGCTTGCGGAGAAGAAATGGGTGGCCGACAAGAAGGAGGAATTAGATCAAAAAGAGCAGACAAAAAAGAAAAAGAGTAATAATAATAATAACAAAGAAGAAGCTGTACCGTTAGCAGTCGATTTCACCACAGTTGGCAAGTCCAAAAAGGGCCCCAAGAAATTCGTTGGCAAGCCCAAAAAGATTGGCGCCAACGGCGGCGGTTCAGCCCTTCCGTCTGTCAGCTCTAAGATGATCATCTTCTATTCGACCTTAACAGGAACCTCTCAACGTTATGCCGAAAAGGTGCACAAGCACATGTGCCAGATTATGGAAAACGAACCAGAGCTTCAGAATCTCGACTATTTGGACGATCTGGACCCATACTTCGTCAGCTTGAAAAAAGACTTGAACGATTGCATCTACCTTGTCATTGCGCCATCCTACGAAACAGAATCTCCCTTGGACTACTTCATTGAAATGCTCAAGGAAACCTACAACGACTTCAGAATCGACTCCAAGCCATTAGCCAAGTTGGCCGGTTTCTCCGTCTTCGGCTTGGGTGACAGCGAAGGCTGGGGCGAGGAAGACAAGTTCTGCTACCAAGCAAAGAGAATTGACAAGCTCCTCGGAAAGCTCGGCGGTAAGAGAGTCTTCCCCCTCGGCACGGGCTGCGTCAAGACCACAATTGACAAATCCCTTGATACCTATTTGGAGCATCTCGAAAACACATTGAAGGACCCGTCTCCACCGGAAGAAGTTGACATTGCAGATAGCGACGACGAAGAAGAAGAAGACGATGGAGAGGACGACGTGATTGACGTCGAAGATATGGGAAAGGTGATTAAGCAGAGCAAGGGCTCCAAGCAGGTCGTCGATGACGATGCTGCAAAGGCCATGGTTGCCAAAGACTCGCCAACCTACAGCTCGCTTACAAAACAAGGATATACAATTGTGGGATCGCATTCCGGTGTCAAAATTTGTCGATGGACCAAATCAGCACTACGGGGTCGTGGTTCCTGTTACAAGTATTCGTTCTATGGTATCAAGTCTCATCTGTGCATGGAAACAACCCCGTCCTTGTCATGCTCCAGTAAATGCGTCTTCTGCTGGAGACACGGAACCAACCCAGTTGGAACTACCTGGAGATGGCAGGTCGACGCGCCCGAGGATATTATTAACGGCGCATTGGAGGGCCATTACAAAAAAATTAAGCAGCTCAGAGGTGTGCCAGGCGTCGTTGCAGAACGATTCGCAGAAGCATTCACCGTTAAGCATTGCGCATTGTCCTTGGTCGGAGAGCCAATCTTCTACCCGCATATCAACAAGTTTGTGTCATTATTGCATGAAAAACGAATCTCGTCCTTTTTGGTGTGCAATGCACAGCATCCGGCTGAATTGGAGGCTTTGGATCGTGTCACCCAATTGTATGTCTCCATCGACGCCAGTGACAAGGATTCGTTGAAAAAAGTAGATCGACCTTTGCATAGAGATTTCTGGGAACGTTTGGGACAATGTCTTGACATTCTCCGGAAGAAAACTTATCAGCGTACCGTATTCAGATTGACTTTGGTCAAGGATTTCAACACCGATGGCATTGACGGTTATGCTGATATGGTGGAACGTGCTGTGCCATGTTTCATTGAGGTCAAGGGCGTCACCTATTGCGGTACATCCAAGAGCAATCCGTTGACTATGCAGAATGTCCCATTCTACGAGGAAGTCAAGCAATTCGTTGAGAAATTGAACAAGACCCTTGAGAACCGTGGATTGGAATATGGCATTGCTGCTGAACATGCCCATTCCTGTTGCATTCTAATTGCGCAAAAACGATTCAAAATTGACGGAGTCTGGCACACTACTATTAACTACGACCGATTCTTCGATCTTCTTGAAAGTGGTGCCGATTTTGGTCCAATGGATTACATTGCTCCTACCGCGGACTGGGCCCACTACGGTAACGGTGGTTTCAACCCTGAAGACACTCCTCACAGAAGGGGAAAGCCAATCCCAAAAGCTGACGAAAACAAATAATGTATGTAATATATATTTCTGGAGGTTAATGATAGAATTTTAGTTATGGATTTTGGTCTGATGCCGGAATAACCTTTCTGCTGCCTGCACTGTACTGCCACTTTGCGCCACTTTGGGATTTTTTTGTGTTTTCAACCCGTTCGTCCCAATCATGCGAATAACTCCAGATCTTCCGGAGCGTCCATGAAAAGATCCGCAATTTTCAGAGGTACAAGGATAATAATATTCCGAAATTATGCTGATTCGGGGTATATGACTAGAAGATTAGAGCAGCTTGCCGAGGAGGCCAGGCCAATCAAAGACGACCCGAAGGCAGGCCCTAATCTCGATGCCATTGGAGGCAAAGCAAAGCTTTACCAGAAGGAGCTCGGAAATACAAGTTTGCCTTCCTACAGTCCAAAGCATACACAACAACTCGCTGAGAGCCCAGCATGGGAAGGAGAGGTAAGCAGTCCGGATCAAGTATTAAGGGATCGAATCGATAGCAAAGTGCTCCAACCACCTTCGAGGCCAGTACGGCTAAGCGCATCTCAAAGATTTGCTCAGGCCCGAGAAAAGTCCTTGGACTATCAATTGGATAAACATAGCGATGAGGAGAAGGGGCCAACGTTCAAAGAGATGTACGGTGAAAGATTCTCATTGGGCGGTGGTACGGGGACTCTTGCGTCGATAGATTCATTGGCATCGCAAAAAATCGAAGATGCGATAGCTCAGGGGAAATTCAAAAACATTCCTAGGGGGAAGAAATTAGAACTCCCTCAGAATGATGTTTTGTGGGTTGACCAAACTGAATATATATTGAATCAGATGATTAAGAAACAGGGTGCTGCACCTCCATGGATTGAAAAGCAAGGTAAGGTAAATGTTGATGTCAAGGCATTCCGGAAAGAGCTGCAAATCAGATGGATTGATCACGTCTGCACCAGAGCCATGGATATTAAAAACCTGAATCAGAAAATACAATTCGCATTAACAGTGACACCAGAAGAATGGGAGCGGGAGCGTCAGGAATACCATACTCTTGCAATTAAGAGTTTGAACGATCTGATTCGGGGATATAATCTTCAAGCCCCATCCAGTGCACGTAAGGGCTATCTTGATTTACGGGATGAACTGGACAAGTGCTATAAGGAAGCCTTGTCAAGCATACCGACGGTCCTGAAAAACCGCGTGGATCCTCCGCAACCAAAGGCTCAAAAGAATTTGCATACCGCCAGCGCCTTGTATAGAGAGGATCCGTCCAATTACTATGGCTTCCTGGATCTTTGTAAGGATTTATTCAGCAGAAAGAAGAAGAGATGAACGCGAGCAGTGAGAATTCATCGACGCTCGGCAAAAATTTAAACAAATACTCCTACAAGTTTAGCTTTGCTACGTAGAACTGTTGTTGAGCGAGCCCCTTTGAATTTGTTTCTAGAGTGTTCTTAAACCATTGAAAAACTTTGGGGTTCTTTGCAGGGATTGAATCTAACAATCTATGTCCACCTTGTGAATCCGTTACAAGAGGTTCAAATTAGTTATAATAATCAAAGATCTCTTAGTAAATTGTAATTTAATATGTTCGAAATCATCGGCGTTGAGATTTGGAAATATTTGTCGGACCGACTTTATGGTAAAGTGTTCTCCCACGACACTTTCAAGGACAGAGTATGAAAATAGCAGTTCTACACCCCGATTTAGGGATTGGTGAGTCTTGACTGACTGATAGCTGCGCTTAGTATAGACCAAGGAGTACTAACATTTTTAGGTGGCGCTGAAAGGTTGATTGTTGATGCCAGTGTTGGGCTGCAAAAGAAAGGTCACGAAGTTACCGTATACACGTCCCACTGCGATAAAAGTCATTGCTTTGAAGAAGTCAAGGATGGAACATTGGAAGTGATTGTCAGCGGAGACTCGTTATTTCCAACTCATATTTTTGGTAGATTTGCAATTTTATGTGCTGTTCTGCGACAAATTCATTTGGTGATAAATCTGTTGCTCAGTGGAGAAAAATATGATGTATTTGTTATAGACCAGTTATCTGCGGGGGTACCTATTTTGAGACTGTTCAACCAAAAGGTATTGTTTTATTGCCATTTCCCAGATCAATTGTTGGCATTACCGGGAGGATGGCTTAAACGGATCTACAGAATTCCATTTGATGCGTTTGAAAATTGGTCGACCGGATTGAGTGATGTTATCGTTGTCAATTCGAAATTTACAAGAAGTGTGTTCAAAAAGACGTTTAGAATTTCGACTACCCCAGAGGTGATTTATCCATGCGTGGATACTGATGTATCATTTGAAAATTTTAGGGATGAAAAAATCTTGCATGCCGTTGGGCACAATTCTGTGTTATTATCTGTGAATCGGTTTGAACGAAAGAAGGACATTGGTTTAGCCATTGATGCATATAATAAATCGCCAACAGCTAAGGAAGCCGGCGCGATTTTGATGCTGGCCGGTGGATACGACCACAGGGTCACTGAAAATGTCGAATATTTGAAAGAATTACAAGAGAAATGCGATTCGTTTGGCCTAAAACATATTACGATTTGGCCAAATGATGAGTTTAAAATCCCCGATGAGACTACAAAAGTCATCTTCCTACCGTCTGTTTCTACGACTGTGAAGAACACCCTGCTGACGTTGGCCAAGCTGCTTCTATATACCCCACAAAATGAACATTTCGGAATTGTGCCATTAGAAGCCATGTTGGCGTCCACGCCTGTGTTGGCGACTGACACTGGCGGTCCATTAGAAACTGTTGTCGAAGGTGAAACCGGATGGAACCGCCCTGCCAACAGTCTGGAATGGGCTGGAGTCATCGAAGAGGCACTCAAGCTGACCCCAGAAAGACGGGCACAAATTGGAATTCGCGGGGTAAGACGGGTGAAACAAGAATTTTCGTTTGAGAAAATGTCTAAAGAATTTGATCATTTCGCCAAACAGGCTGCTAACACAAAAGACCTTGACATTCTACCTTACATCTGCCTGGTGATGATTTTGTTTGCCGTAATTTTTTATAAACTTTTCACATAATCTTATTTAGTATTCTTATTTACCTTAACCCTGCGCCTTTGTGTACATTGCACTCTTCCGCCTATAAAAAATTGGCTTATAATGGACCGTGGTGATCTTTCTTCATTCTTTTCAAATGCCACAGCCTCATCGGACCAAAATGTTTCGTCACATCCCAACTTGGTATGATCAGCGATCAGTCTTTCCTAACATGGACATAAGGGAATGTTCCATAGATCTGGCTAATACCCATTGTAGCAAAACCCAAACAAAACTCGAGATGAGTTCTATAAAACTATTGCAAATTCCTCTGATAAGGGCATTTTACAATCTCCCCTGACCCTTGCAGAGTCACGACAATTCTGGAACGAGTATAGATCCAAGCTTGTGCTGCTGTATTTGAAATACTGCAAATCGATAGATCGCCTGTGCAAGGACCTTTGTTTCCAGCAGGATTTGCATCTCTTTGTTGATATATTTAAAGTAGAAATACGCCTCTCAGAGACCAGCGATATTTGGACAGTCTTAAACATGTCTAAGGCCTCATTGATTTATGAAACGGTTGGAGAGGCCACCACTATGATTCCACCTCCACGCAATCCGAAGCGACCCAGATCAACCAAGTCAATGTCGGTATTGGGGGAGCTTAATACGAACGACCTGAACCATCACCGCCCACATACTCCGAAAAAGAACAAGAACCGAGAAAGCGTCAACACGGTTTATGAATACCGACGATTGTCTTCTGCCACTAGTCTGAGTATCAATCGCAGCAACACCCTCAGATCGACCCGTCACCTTGACTTCAGCTGCGATTCATCAACTGCCCACGAAGTTCCTAGCTCGGTTTATAGTTTTGCTTCATCGGAGCCCACAATTCAAGAACAACAGGAACAGCAAGAACGGCTGCCAATCCCGCCGCCGAAGTCGTCGAAACGAGTTAGCTCGATCAACAGGCCGTTACCACCTCTTCCAAGTGTTGCTGATAGTGACAATAAGGATACCTCTCAAGAGACTCTCAATTACAGTCCAATTGAAAGGTCCCTGGACGACAGTGATGCAGCTCACAGTACCACGATCGATGATGAAAACAACAATAGTTCACTTCGTTCAAAGCCGCGATATGTCCGCCGCTTTATTTCCACGCCTAGTCTACGCTCCAAAATCACAATCAAACGACCGACCAAAGAAATCAAAGTAATGGAACCCACTGTAACGTCCAAGCCGATTCTCAAGTCTCCACAGAAGAAGCCGGTGGAGTTCAGTCCGTCCACAATTGGATTTGCCCACGAAAATGAGGTTTTCCGTTTCGACGAGAATCATGTTGTCGGAAAGAGTCTCGTCGGTTGGTCCACAACCAAAATGGCCAAGCCTGCAAAGTCCTCTAATATTACAAAAATCAAACGACTCTTTTCCCTTTCGTCCCCAAAGAAAAACGAAGAACCAAGGGCTAAGATCTCAGTGCATTCTGATATGAATAAATCTCCTGCTACCATCCATGCTTTCCCTATTAATAATGAAATAATCTAATGTCTAATTCAATATACACTTTCTAATTCCCTATTGTTATTTACAAACCCTATCTGAATTTGGTTCATTTCCGCTGCAGGCGTTAAACTGCGGCGTGATATTTTTTATCCCATACGGCTCCAAGGTTCACGGTAGGTGACATAATAATTATTTTTCTTAGTACCCCCTCCTTTTCGCGGTGCGCGCAGACTTATTTGTTTTCGTCAGCTTTGAGTGTGAGCTGTGCAGAGTGTTTTGAGAAATTTGTTTTTGTTCAACCATACTATTGCATTAAAAAGAGGAGATATAATAACTAGAACATGTCAACTACCCTATACGAGCCTTTGGAGCCTTCTAAGAATATTTGGAACACAGGTATGTTTGAACTATATACTTGGTTTAGTTGAAACGGTGCTGACATTTTGCCTATAGGCTCTTTCAAAGGATCACCAAAGCCGGTTTCCATGGCCTTTGCATCTCAGCTAGAAGGTAAGATTGGTTGTGTTTTATATGACACTTTGGTTGATATTTAGATTTTACTAACATATTTTACAACAGAGGTCGACAAGGCTATGGAAAAGTTGATTCGATCTGGTCAGTTATATCCTTCTCCTCCTCAAGTTACCACGACGACCGCAACCACAACAACCCCATCACCTCCCGGAAAATATCAAATGTCTGGACCATTGCCCAAGCAACAGAGTGGTGTCAACAACAACAACAACAGTAGCAACAGAAGCTTCAGCACGTCCTTTGTAAATAACAACATGATGGCCATGAAGGGTGTTGGTTCTGTCGGTGGTAATCGCAGTGTCAGCTCTAGCTTTAATCGTGGAGTTGCCCCAAAGGTCACTTTTGACCCATTTGCACCGGTGGTTGAGAATGGTGGATTTGGATCCAAGTCTGGTTGGGGCAAGAATATGGCTACTGTTTGGGGATAAAAACGGTAAATTTCTGGGACGATATGATCATTATTATTTATTTGGTTATTATGGATTGGGTTTACAGCATTTTTATTATATATCGTCGTTGTACTTTTGAACATTATGTATATTGTGTATTTAGAGTAAAACAAAATGTGTATTTTATTTGGAGGGTTGAGTGTGAGATTCAGCAGTTTTCCATGATAGTGGGTCAGTTAAAATATCATACCGATGATATGAATTATTTCTGTTTGTAAATTTGAAATATCCATTGAGGTTCAGAACAGAAAGGGGGTTGTATATTTTAACCAATAGCTGATGCTGCATGACCCTTCATGAGCCAATGCCGACATATCACTTAGCATTGCGCCAGAATTATTAGTGATTTTTTCCCAGTCTACCATATTCTATCATACAAGTAGTTATGATATATACAATCGTTGTATAATCGTCCAAAGGGGTCGGTCATCGATGATGATTATCAATCTCCGCATTTGTTTATTCCATGCGGAGATGCGGCGGTAGCAATTTTTCCCGATAAAAACGGAATGCCGGCACGCCGGCATCGGCAATTATTTATTTTTTTTTGCTTTCGGCCCGTTTGGCGGCGGTCCTGGTTATATATATATAAGGAACAGAATGAAATGGTGGTTGAGATTTATATAATCAGTGTTGATGAGATTGATAGGGATGAGATCCTCTATAATCAAATAGTGAACAGAGTCTTATACAAAGATGAGATTGTCCGGGCGGCACGATACAAATTTGATCAAGATAGGAAAGTGTCCATAGCAACTTCCCTATTAAAACACCTCATTGGGGAAATTGAACATGGGGCCAGTTGGCAGGCAGATATGCGACTAGGCACGTTTGGGAAACCTTACTTTCAAGATGCCCAAGTCGAGTTCAATTTCAGCAAAACCAAGGGTCACGTGTTTTGCGGAATTATTACCAAGCATCGTAATGTGTCCCTAGGGGTTGACGCAGTGGATTTGAACGAAGACAAGGTGTTGTATGAATCATTCAAATCGAATGTATTCACGCCCCAAGAAATAGACTATATTGGCGAAGATGCGGGTAATGAACGCATGCTGACGTTGTGGGCGATAAAGGAAGCCTATCTCAAAGCAGTTGGAACTGGGCTCCAAGTTGACGACCTGACTAAAGTGGAATTTATATATGAAAATGGACAGTTTTACAAACGAGATGCGACTGTTAGAGTGTTGAAATACAAAAACATCATTTTGGCAATTGTCCTGATTAATGGAGATGACAGCTTGTTGTCTAAAATCACAGGAATCCAAGTTGGAGTTTCAGATGCCCTTGAAATATTGGAAACTAATTTGCATTCGTCAGTTAAAAAGACCAAGAATGATCTCAGAACTATCCCGCTGGAATCGAACGGCTGAAAAGGGTAACGTCTTTTTTATTCTTTCGGAGGCCCGCCGATTTGATCCGTCGGACCCGATAATTATTCGGCGTATCATTCGCCTGTGAGCCACACCGGGCATAATAAGACAAGAAGCAGAGAAGGGAATATGCCACAGGATTGAAAATACCAGACAATGGAAAATTTAAAGACCAAATCAGAGGGACCGCCACCAGTAAACATAGTTCCAGTGCAACGGAAAACTACCTCTCATTTGTATGCTGGGTTTCTGAGTGGGATGACCTCGTCAGTTTTACTCCAGCCACTTGATCTGCTGAAAACCAGAGTGCAGCAGTCTGGGGGAAGGTCCATCACAGCTTCATTGAAAGAAATCCAGTCATTCAGGGCCCTATGGAGAGGTACGCTTCCATCTTGTCTTCGAACATCTGTTGGAAGCGCCTTATATTTCACCACGTTAAATGCTACTAGAAGTTATATGGCTACTCATGGTATGGGGTCTACCTCACAGCCGAATAAAAGCTCATCCACAGTCTTGCCAAAGCTGTCAATGCATGCAAACCTACTCTCGGGTGCCATAGTCCGTGGAGTGGTTGGGTTTGCCACGATGCCCATTACTGTGATAAAAGTGCAATATGAGTCGACATTCTATCATTACAGTTCTTTGATTTCCGCCGTCCGAGGAATTTACGCAACTTCGGGAATTAGAGGGTTCTTTTATGGGTTTGGAGTGACCTTTGTTCGGGATGCTCCGTATGCGGGGATTTATGTGTTGTTTTATGAAAAATCAAAAGAATTGCTCAACAAGCTTGCAGCTCACCCGGAGTCCAACGTCTCGTCCCCAATAATAAATTCGTCCAGTGCAATCTTATCTGCTACGATGGCCACGACCATAACTGCGCCGTTTGATACAATTAAGACTCGTGTTCAATTGGATCACAAAAGATATCCAACGTTTCTACAAACCGCAAAATCTATTGTAACGGATGGCAAGCTTACTGATCTTTTTGATGGATTATCTCTCAGATTGGCCCGCAAGGCCATGAGTGCAGGCGTAGCCTGGTGTATTTATGAAGAGCTCGTAAAGAGAGCTTGAGATTATTATTATCATGTGTGTATATAGAAAGCCGTATTTATATATCTCTTACTAACACAGAAAAATGTCCACAATAAGCTCAAACCACTTCTAGTTGTAGCTGCGTCTACCAACTTAGACCATTTATGAACTGCATGGCTGATTCCGGAATGCACAGGATAGAATCAAAAGGCTCCAGGTCGAACTTTTCTTTCTGGGTCAAAGACAGGGAGGCCACTCCGAAGTAAGAGTGTAAGGGATCGGGATGGTTACCTTTACACTTGGAGAAACCTCCCATTAGTGTTTGTTGAGTTTGGCGCAATAAATAATCTTCATTCGCTTGTTTGTCTACAATATCCAAGCTTCCCAACATATCTAATGTCGCCTGTACCCACACCGAGTAGCATGTGTCTTCGTCCTTGTTACATCTGCCATTGAACCCTCCTGCAATTTGTCGTTTCGACAACCACTGTAAAAGTTCTTCACAGCCTTTGATCTTATCTAATTGTCGCATCATGGACAATGCACCAATTGCACAGAATGTCAACCCGGCATGAGATTCGTTTCCTTCAGGACTTCCAAACCCTCCATCATAGTTCTGCAACTGGCAAATGTATTCTGCGGCCTTGACCTCTTTGGTCAAGTTCTCATCTCGCAAAATATAACGAATGGCAATTGCAACATAACTATGCCGCAGGTCTATTTCGCCAAACGGTCCAGTCCCATCTTCATACATACTGGCGTATCCCCCATCTTCGCGTTGACACTTTGCGACATATGCAAGCATTTTGTGCCTATCCAAACGAGACGACATTTTTTCATCTTTCAAAACGGCCAATATACACAGACAGAAAAATGTTGACGACAAGTTGGCCGGATCATAATTCCCCCCTTCTACTCGATGCGTATTAGATCCTCGAAATCCTTCACCAGATTCCACTAAATGTGAGTACACCCATTCTATCCATTCTTCCCGACGGTCGAGGTTTTCACCCAATAATCCCAGTCCACACACGCAAAAGTATACCAAGGAGGTTAGCGAGGAGTCATATGGTATATAATGTGACGGAAACAGGTCCAGATGTCTCCAAAAGTATTTACTGTGCCTTTTTCTTTCAAAGCTCATTGAGATGTGTGTTTCTTGTCGGTCCGATTGAACCAGTGTCCGACTAGTACCATTATCTAGCTGTGATAAAGATCAGCAACGGAATGAATATTTCAATTTCTACTTGGGACATTAACTAAATGCACAATTGATCTGAGGTGAATCTAATGTTTCTTTTTCTATAACATAGAAGCCATTATAGAACTGGAGAAGATTGCCTTTGTTGACGTCGTCGTTTTGTCTGCGATGAAGCAAAAGAGGTTTACACGAATGAGCCAGAGAAGGGAAATTCTCATTCCTGCAAGCTAAATGTTTGTCTTCAAGGGTACGAGACATCCAAATATTCGTTGGAGTGATTGAACTATCCGGATATCAGTTTGGTCCTTAACGCACTAATTAACTTGCGAATATGTTAGAACTGCATCAATGCGCCAAGTACTGAGTTAGTGAGAACCTTGTAGATGGAATTGATATAGACTCTGCCAGGAGGTCATTATCTGCCTTATTTCCAGGTGATACTGTGGCACCAACATGAAATGACAACGATTGGAAATAACAAACGAAAATTGGCCATCCTCTAACAACTGAAATTCTTTATCACAGTACCATCTGTTTCCTATCAATGCACGACTATTAAGTGACATCTATTTGCGTTTAGAGGAAAATGTGTCGCACAATGTGAAACTATTGGTTGGATATAAATTATGAAAATTATTCCAAAAGAATTGATGGGATTTAACCCTTCACAATTCAACACTACGACTTTCAACCCGCATAGGAGGTTTGTGCTTTCTCCATTTAACAAAGGATTGTGTTGTGGCACCTCTACCTAAGTACAGTCTATTCGGAAGAAGTAGTTTTATGTTTTGGTTTTATCAATCTCCGAATATCTCCGCAAAAAAAAAAAAATAAAAAAGGCTTTCGTACGGCAAGAGACAAGCTCAAAAATCGTATAAAAGCTCTAAACTTGTTTAATTTAGGACACTTATTTCAATTACACGAACATTCCTATAATTCAATGTGTCCTTTGGACTTGAAACGGCGATCAAACTCAGGGGAAAAAAATACCCCTCTGCGTGTGGTGTGATCGTCTGGGAACTGCCCCTTCCCCACCTCCGCACACAGCAATCAATATATAAGGGAGGGATGTGCAGGACACAACTACTAGTACAACTTTAACCATGCAATTTGGAAAGAAATTTCGAGAAACTCACTTTTGCTTTGACCCTAAGGTCACCCCTCTGAACCATGGAAGCTACGGAGCTATTCCTGATTCAGTATTTAAGGCTCAAGTTGAAGAGCAAACAAAAGTGCTCAGAAACAAGGAGCGGTTCTTTTTGAGAGACATTTACAAAGATTTAGCGGATTATAGACAGCTAGTTTCATCCATTGTTGATGCAGATGCAGATAATCTGTCTTTCGTTACGAACGCTACCACTGCTGTGAACACCGTTCTGCGATCTTATCCGTTTGAAGCGGGCGATAGAGTCCTGTATACGTCAGTGATCTACGATGCGTGTGAAAGCACCATCAAGTTTTTAGAGGCAAAGATTGGAATTGTGCCTTTGAAAATCAAAGTTGACTACAACATGACTAACGATGAGATTTTGGACGAAATGACAAGAATGATTGACATTGAACAGCCAAAATTGGCGCTCTTTGATACTGTCACATCTACCCCGGCTTTCAGAATGCCGTGGGAACGTATGGTTCAGCTCTGTAGGGAGAAAGGTGTCCTTTCCTTAGTAGACGGAGCTCATGGCATAGGTTTGCTGCCCATTTCCTTGAAAACCACGCAGCCTGACTTCTTCACTTCCAATCTTCATAAATGGCTGTTCGTTCCAAATTCGTGTGCAATCTTGTATGTCGACCCCAAACATCATCGAAACGTCCATACAATGCCGATTTCAAGCACCTATGTTCATGACGATGAGGCAGTTGAGGATGAGACAAAACGTCTAGTTGATAAATTTAATTTTATAGGTACCATCGACTACAGCCCCATCTATTCGATTCCTGCAGCCTGGAAGTTTATTACCGATGACTGCGGCGGGCTGCCCAAAATACAAGAGTATAATAACCGTTTAGCGGATCAGGTCGGTGTGATGGTGTCCGACGAGTTCGATACGGGCTATTATCTTGGAGAGAATATTCCAATGGTGAATGTCTTACTTCCGTTAGACGGAAAAGACGAAGCCGAGTTACGACAAGCCTGTGAGTTTATCAAAGACTACCAATTGGACAATACAAACACTTATGTCCCATTGTTTGTTCACGATGGTAAGCTATGGACAAGATGGTCGGCACAAATCTATGTAGAACTTGAGGATTTCAAAGTTGGTGTCAAGGCTTTGAAGGACGCAATGGAAGCATGGAAGAAGAAAAATAGGTCATGATCAACTTTAGACATTCCAGGAACACAATTGTTAGAAATATAAACCAACAGTTTGCGTACGTATTCGTAGAACTAGGGGTTTTCGTGCATAAATCCACTTTCCCGATGAGGCAGCCAGAAGCATGGCATAAAGAAGATTATATTAACGGATTGACGGGACGGAACGAAACGCTTGCTCCTTCCTTTTTTCCTAGTACTACTGGCATTCTGAGTCCACGATATTGAGTCAATCATATTACTCATGACGATCGAGCCCACTTTCCGTGATCATCTCGTGTAATCTCTTAGAGCATACATCTGCATACGACAAATATGTGCATATTGTGGGTCATTTCACACAGGAGATCCACCAGCCACTGCTACGCGGGAGGCGTTGCCAAGTCCCCCACGATCTCAGCCGTGCTCATAGCCGCACTATATAAACTTTAAGATCAGTCATTGAAATTTTAATCTAATCGACACAAAAATGACATTTGGAAAACAATTTCGAGAATCCCATTTCTGCTTTGATCCTGACATTACCCCATTAAATCATGGGAGTGCAGGAACGGTCCCACAGGTTGTGGTTGACGCACAAATTAAGGAAATAACAAAGGCTCTGCGGGATAAGGATAGGTTCTATAAGATAGACATTTTCCAGCGTTTGAAGGAGCTCAGAGAGTTGGCTGCGTCTATTGTGGGTGCCAATCCTGACAATTTGGCATTTGTCACTAATGCCACTACCGGAATCAACACGATCTTGCGTTCCTGGCCGTTCAACCCTGGCGACAAGATTTTGTTTAACTCAGTTTCCTATGGATCGTGCGTAAACACAATCAAGTTTTTGGAAGCTAGATATGGGGTTGTTCCTGTGTTTATGAGCCTCAATTACAAGATGAGTGACGATGAGATTGTAGAATCCATGGAAAAGTTAATTGAAGAGCATGAACCAAAGATGGCACTGTTCGATACTGTATCCTCCCTGCCTTGTTTCAGAATCCCATGGGAAAGATTGGTGAAGCTTTGTAGAGACAAGGGGGTCCTGTCTTTGGTAGACGGGGCATATGGAATTGGATTGCTCCCATTGTCATTGGACACTGTGAGACCTGATTTCTTCACCTCTAATCTCCACAAATGGCTGTATGTTCCAAACTCTTGCGCCATATTGTATGTGAATCCTGAGCACCACAAGCATATTCACTCAATGCCAATTTCACACAGCTATGTTCCAGATGACAAAGCAGTTGATGATGAGTCTAAACGGTTTGTTGACCGGTTCGACTACATTGGTACCGTTGACTATAGTGCAGTATATGCACTTCCTACAGCATGGAAGTTTATCAATGAGGAATGTGGCGGGCTTGAAAAGATCCGAGCTTACAATTCAGCATTGGCAGAACAAGCAGCAGAGTATTTTGCCCGGGAGCTTGGCACAGATTATGTTCGCGGGAAAGGACTTCCCATGGTGAATATTCGACTCCCTGTTAATTGTAAGGACTCTGAAGAACTCGAACAGGCGCGGAAATTCATCTTCCAATATGAATTGAAAAACACAACTACCTTCCTTCCTATAGTCGTTCATCATGGAAGCCTTTGGGCTAGACTGTCCGCTCAGGTTTATTTAGAATTTGATGATTACAAGGTGGGTGTCGAGGCTCTGAAAGCAGCCATGAAAGCATGGGACAACCTCCCGGTCGATTTAGTACGTGATTCGACCTGAGCACAAGTTTGTTAATCTTTTAGTATTTGTTTAATTTCATCTTATAATTCCTTTGATGGTTTAATAATAGTAATGATAATATATCTAGATATCTTATAGCATTTTTGCTTTCGAAATAGGTTGAAAATGTTCCAACGGCGTTGCAGTACTTCCATCAGTATGAAAACGGTGAAAACTAAGAAAAATGCCAAATTTTCAAACCATTGCAAGGTAAGTAAAAAAAATGAGGAAAGAAGAGAAGAGCGTAATTTAGAAAAAAAAAAACAAAAAAATTAGAATATTTTTTTTCTTATAGTATCTTTTTCAACAAATTTCGTAGAATTTCATGCAGCTACATTTTCCTTCATTTTTTTTTCCCTTCCACACGGCTATTTGCCCGCATCTCCGCAATTTTTTTTTTTTTTCGTTTTGTTTCGGAGCCCGTTCATCAAGGACCTTTTAATCTCCCCACCCCCTGAGAACCGTCTATACCCGTCGGAGAAAGGGCTCCGCTTTTCCCCAGAGAAGAGTCACGTCTATGAATAATAATCTCTTAATCTTGAAAGGAACCATTCAACAATGAATTTTGGAAAGGGTTTTCGTGACGCTCATTTCTGTTTCGATCCGAAGATCACCCCGTTAAATCATGGAAGTTTTGGAACAGTTCCAAAGGTTGTGGCTAAGGCACAGATGGAGGAACAGTCAAGGGCCTTGATGGATAAGGACCGATTCTTCTTTCTAGATATTTTCCAGAGTTTGAAGGAATATAGAAAGTCGGTAGCATCTGTTGTGAATGCGGATGCCGATAATTTGACTTTTGTTACCAATGCAACCATTGGAGTCAACACTGTTCTACGTTCCTGGCCCTTCAAACCTGGCGACAAAATCTTGTTTACTTCGGTTGTTTATGGAGCCTGTGGAAACACAATTAAGTTTCTGGAAGCAAGATCAGGCATCGTACCGGTGTTAATGAGTATCAATTACAAGATGAGTGACGATGAGATTGTAGAATCCATGGCCAAGTTAATTGAAGAGCATGGTCCAACAATGGCATTGTTCGATACTGTATCATCCATGCCTTGTTTCAGAATCCCATGGGAAAGATTGGTGAAGCTTTGTAGAGACAAGGGGGTCCTGTCTTTGGTAGACGGGGCACATGGAATTGGATTGCTCCCATTGTCATTGGACAAAGTGAGGCCAGATTTCTTCACCTCTAACCTCCACAAATGGATGTTTGTTCCTAATTCGTGTGCAATATTGTACGTGAATCCTGAACATCATAAAAATATTCACACAATGCCAATTTCCCATAGTTATGTCCCAGATGATGAACCAGTTGGTGATGAATCTAAGCGATTGGTCGAGCGGTTTGAATTCATCGGCACTGTAGATTACAGCGCGGTGTATTCACTTCCTGCAGCATGGAAGTTTATCAATGAAGAATGTGGGGGGCTTGACAAAATCCGAGCCTACAATTCAGAATTAGCAGAAAAAGCGGGGCAATTTGTTTCGCAAGAGTTTGGTACTGAATACATACATGGGGAGGGGCTGCCAATGGTTAATGTTCGGCTTCCGCTTCAATGTGAGAATTCTGACGAATTCCTACAGGCGCAAATTTTCATTCAACAGTTTCAATTGAAAGAAACAAACTCTTATATCCCAGTGGTCCTCCATAAGGGAAGCCTTTGGGCCAGGTTGTCAGCCCAGATTTATTTAGAATTGGATGATTACAAGGTGGGTGTGGATGGTTTGAAAGCAGCCATGAAATCCTGGGACAACCGCCCAGCCGATTTAGATCTTGGACCTACAAGACTGTCATTTTTTTCTGAAAAATAGTTGCGGACATTGTTTTTCGGACTGGACGATTATTATCATTCTTTTGTTAGGTTCATTCATTTATAAAATAATAATATATACATTTACGCACCATTACTTCTTCAGCAGAGAGGTGAGTTCTGATTTTACGGCATTCGCATCAACCCTACCTTGACATTCTCGCATGACTTGACCCACCAAGAACATGATTGATTTTGGCTTTTTACCGGAACTCACTTGTTCGGCCACAACCGGATTTTGCTCAATAACTTGTTGACAGAGCCCTTGGATGGCTTCTTTCACTTCATCATTACTTTCTTGGGCTTTCGAGAGATCCAACTCCTCAATCAGCTGCTCAATCTTCGTGGCAGGGTGCTTCCTGACAATGTCATTGGAAATAATGTGGCGAATCAAGAGAGTGGCTGAAGTGGCCGTAAGTTTATCACCTTGCACTAACAAGATAATATCTCCAAGAATACTTGCTGGAATGATATCTGGAGTAAACTCTTTTTCCTGAATATTGAGTTCACCATAGAATCTGTGCACAAGCCAATTAGATGCTTGCTTGACGTTAGAACTCCCCTTCCCCTTCAAATAAGTATATAATGCGTTATAGTATTCCACCATTCCTGGAACGGCCATTAGAGTTCGTGCGTCTTTCAAGGGAACGGAATATGGTGGTTGTAATAACCTTAAGAAGATCTTATCAGGTAATTCTGGCAAGTTCTCTTTAATATGACTGAGAGCTTCCTTGGAAACTTTAACAGGTTGCAACTCAGGATCTGGCATATACCGATAATCCACACCTTCCTCTTTACCACGCAGTTTCCAAGTGTTCACACCGTCCCATCCCCTCGTCTCACTCTCAACCTTACCACCAGCTTCGATTAGCTTTTTCTGGCGGCGGAATTCGGCCTTAATGGCAGAAACAATTGCACTAGTAGAAGATAAATTCTTGATCTCACATCTCTGGCCATTATTCACCGACACATTCACGTCAACTCTCATTGCACCAGTTTCTAATTCACCCGAACAGACGCCAATGTGTCGAAGGAGCATTTGAAGTTTCTTGACGAAAACGCCAGCCGCCTCTGGAGTGGGGATGTCTGGTTCCGTGACTAATTCGATTAAGCCGTGATCTGCACGATTCAAATCAATATGTGCGATGTCATCGATATAGGAAGATTTGCCTGTATCCTGTTCAATTTGTATCTGTTTGATTCGAACTGGCAGATCAGTTTTGATCCCGTCTCGTTCAAAGAGTTCTAAAACGCCGTTTGCAGCGAAGGGCTCATAATGCTGAGTTATCTGATAACCAATGGGCTGGTCCCCGTAAAAGTAATGCTTTCGATCAAATGAAAATCTTTCCCGCACATCACACTTGAGGGCACTGGCAGCTTTCAGGGCAAGCAACAAAGCTTGAAAGTTAAACTTTGGTAAAGTCCCCGGTAAACCGGCGTCAAAGAAGGACACATTCGAATTAGGATTGGCTTGAAAACTTGTTTTGGAGTTTGAAAATAGCTTCAAGTCGGTCATTAACTGTGCATGGATTTCTAAACCACAGGTTAGTGAGTAAGGTTCACTACCAGCGACATGAGTGGCACCAGAATTCAAACTGCGACAGCCAATCGAAGCACACAGCTGTTTCCCATTCCTCAGTCGTCCTGTGACCCCCAAAGGTCTAAATATCATTTGGTTTATTTCAAATACAACAATTAAAAGTTCACAATGATGACACTGGATTCGAACTCGAACGCTCGAAGGAAACTTCCATTTCTCTCTGAAAATATCCCACATAACCCTAACCCTGGGCGGAGTAGTAAGGAAGGACAAATGGATTTAAAAAACGGGCTCGTTGACCGCTAAAATGAGACTGTTGGAAGCGGTACGGTACACTTAGGCATGCCCATTACTTTTATTTCCTACGGATTCAATCGGGCTGATAGGTGTACCCGAGGAATTTTATAAATACATCGTATATACATCTTCGTTGTCGTCGTGGTATGACTCCCTCTTGACTTTTGTTTGGAGTAATTTAACTGAACTTCCATCTGTTACCACAGTGCTCACAAGTGCAGAAGGTTGTCAACGGTTCGTCCGCAGAACGAGTTTGCATTTGGTAGTAAGAGACCTTCTTTTGCTTGCACTTGCCGCAGGTGAATCGGTCAGTAATAGCACGCTGTTCGGTGGCGCCACGAGCATTGAACAGGTTGACCTCTTCCAATTTTTTCATTTCCTTTTTGAGCTCCTCCGACGCCATTTCCTGTGGAGACATCTTGTACAAACGCTCGGGAGAAATTTCGCCGGAGACAACTCGAGCACGCAGCTGTGGGTTTTTGTTGTCTTTCAGGTTGGAATATAGAGAACGCATTTTGGTCCTATATCCTGGGGTCGTTCCCTTTTCACCTTCAAAAACAGTCTTTTCGACTGCTTTAGCACACGCCAAAATATCCCCGGGTGGGACGTCAGAGCCTAAGGCCAAGGCGGTGTAACAAAGGTCTACACACGAATTTCTAACTTTGTCACCATATATATCTGTCCTCACGCCGTCGTTTTTGGCGTTTCGCTCCTTTCCATGGGATGTGAATTTTGCCGGTGCTGAGGAATCGCTAGTCGCTGGGGTATTAGTAGATTCCGTTTTATTAGCGGCGGTTCCACCATTCGACTTTTTAGCAGCTTTGGCTTTTTCCTTTTGGGCCGATACGGCATCTTTCCACGTCTTGATGACCCGTTTGACCTTATCAGAGACCGTTTTATCAGAGTGGGAACGAAGTTTATTAACCGCAATACCTAATTTTGTTTCCCGCAAAAGCTTCTCTGTGGGCTCAACGCGTGCCTCTAAGGAGTCTAGGATCTCATGGATCTTATCCACACTTCCAGCCTTTTCCAGGCTGGTCATGTGGGTTTTTATTTCAGATACCTCCATCACGTCGGGTGTACTTAGTATTTTCCTGATAGTGAAAATTAGGAGCTCCCAAAACCACAAAAAAAATAATTGGTGACTACAGCATAAGCGTCAAAACAATTAGCGCATGGGGAGGTTTTGGGGGAAAATTGAAAATTAACTAGAACTGCTCACGTTTCTCGAGTGACACACATTGAGAAGGGTAAAATATGTCCTCGTCAGCCGGTCCTGGACGTGTGGTGTACGTCGGATCGATCCCATACGATCAAACAGAAGAGCAGGTGTTGGATATCTTCCGATCTGCCGGTCCAGTTGCCAATTTCCGACTTGTTTTCGATAAAGATTCTGGTAAATCCAAAGGGTTTGGTTTTGTAGAGTATCATGATACGGAGACCGCTGCCAGTGCCGTTAGAAATTTGAACAATTACCAAATTGGATCTCGAAATCTGCGTGTGGCGTTTTCACATGAGACTTCAATTGGACCAACCGTGTACAGCTCAAAGACCAAAGATGGGCATCTTCCCTCGTTACCTTCCGGAATTTCTTTGCCATCCGGTAAATCTGCCGCTGAATCAATTACAACAACCTTGAATGGGTTTGACCAACAAAAGATGTTACAGATTGTGACCGATCTCAAGTCCGTAGTGAATAATAATCCTGCACTTGCTGTGGAGTTATTTGAGACTTGCCCACAATTGGCTTATGCGGCAGTTCAAAGTCTACTCATTCTGAGAATGGTGGATTCCAACGTATTGCAGCAATTGCTAAACCAGCCCATTCCCAACGCCCCTCCTCAGCCACAGCCACAATCACAACAACAAAATGATCCTAACAGTCAAGCCACATTAATCAGACAAGTTATGGAATTAACTGAAGAACAGATTCAAGATTTGCCGGCCGAACAACGTGAGGCAATTGTGAATCTTCGAGAAAAGGTTCGGTCTGGTGAGATTCAGATTTAATTGTACCTATTTATTTAATATATGTCTTGCACTTTTGCTTAATATGTTCTTTTGGATGTTTGTTTCGTCACCGTAAACATTTCAAGGGCATCGGCTGTTTCGTCCATAGTAATAGTAACCATAACAGCGGTGCTCGTCGTTACCCCAAAAAAATGCTAGTACTATATAAATCAATTCTCAGACCCCACATATGTAATTGGTTTCGGCTCTTCTATACTCTTCGTCCTCAGGAAAACCCGGTAGGACTTCAAGGCGGATTTTGCTCATTTTTATTCCATATATTGTCGTTATTGAATAATAGTTGGCTACGGAGATTCTTGAACCCAAATACAGACAAATGACCAAATTCCCCCAAGAAAACATTATAAACATGTTGATTTTTATTTTATCTACTGCTATTGGGTCAGATCAATTACATAGTTTTTGGGAATCGTTTTTTCAATAGTCGAAGCTTCAGTTTTTCCGATGTTGGGTATTTTCCTCATTTCCTACACCTTGGGTTTTGTTTTACATTGGGCCTTTTTTTTTCCCACTATTCCATTCCCACCCATAAAAACATGTCCAAAAAAGAACCCGGAAGAATCATTTTCTTGGGAGACATTCCCTATGACATCACAGAGGTTCAGGTTGCTGAGATAGCAAAGACCATTGGACCGATTACCAATGTGCGGTTGGTCACTGAAAGGGATTCCAACAAGTCGAGGGGATTCGCATTTGTCGAGTACATGGATTTGAATTCCGCCATCAAGGCAGTCAATGCGTTGAATGGGCAGCCATTAGGGCAGCGAACATTGCGAGCCGATTTTTCCAATGAGGCTACGACGAATTTCCAGAGAAATAACCCTGGTCAAAGGTCTGGTGATAGAAAAAAGACTGAAAAGCCAGCGGCTCGAAAGAGAGGAAATAACTCCAAAGGATATAATAATAACGATCCTAGACAGAATGCCTCATCGTCTCTACCACCTCCACCCCCAGTTTCGCAACCAGTGCCTGCTCCAGCATTTATCCCTCACCCTTCTCAGCCTGCATCCGCGTCGCCTTCTGATAAATCTGATGTCCCGCGTAACTTGGTCGTCAATGATAACATTTCAAGAACATTATCGCAATTCCCTCCTCATCAATTATTGGAAGTTATAAAAAATATGAAATTGCTTACTAGTCATGATCCCGTCAAAGCGTCTGAAATTTTGCATTCTAATAGCCATATGACCTATGCCCTATTACAAGCCCTCTTGCTGATGGGCCTAGTCGATAAAGATGTTGTCGCTCAAGCCGTTCAAGGACAACCAGCTCCAGTTCAAAATAACTACAACAATACTCCCCCACCACCGCCGCCGCCTCCACCTCCTGCTGCTCCACAGCCATTGCCATCAGATCCACAACAGGCCGCAATGATTCAACAAGTACTGGCCTTGACTGATGATCAAATCAACTCTTTACAACCTCAAGAAAAGCAGGCAATCATAGCTATTAGAGAACAGTATGGAAGACGATGAGTCCTTATGCAAGAATACACGTATATATGTAACTACTAATTTATTTTACAAGTGCTTTTGGTTCTTTTCTAGAAAAGAACGCCGCCCGCAGGGCAATTGCTTCAGGCAGCTTCTTCTTTCTCCGAAACCAAGCAGAAAGGTTAACTCTGCCCCAGTCGAAAATGACGATTCGCCGTTTTGTCGGAAACCCGACATATTTTTTTAAACAAACTCCATCATTTGGCATTGTCGAAATAATTCATAAAGTCATAGAAGATGTTTAGACAAAGCTTAGTTCGAATTGCCAGATTGTCTCCAGTTGTCAGATCTCAACAAGTGAAGCCACTTGTTTTACGATCATCCTTCCATGTTTGCAGACCAGTTTTCCAACAACCTCATATCACTCCGGAGGATCTTGGATCCTTAGGAAAAGCTCTTCAAGATCATCCAGAATTGATGAAGGCCTTCATTGATGTTTCTGAATACTTGCAGAAGAATGAGTTGATTACCCCGGGTAAAACTCCAACCATGATGGATGTGATGAAAATTGTGTCTCAAAAGGAGGCCCGTGATAAATTGGCAGCCTGTAAGTTAACAATCACATAGTTGCCCATGAACGGTTATTAACGATCGAATAGTCCAACAAGCAGCTACTAATGCTGGAATTGACCTCAACTCCGATGAGTAAGTATCACAAGAAGAATGTATATCAACATTGGCATGCTAACATTTCCGTTAGGATCAAGAATCTCCTCTCAAACTTGTCTAAGAAGACTGGACAGCAGTAACTGTAACTATATACGTGAATGGATATACATTTAAATATAATATTTTGTGCTTAGTTTTATCAACAGCAATCGCCTCTGGAAACAAATGAAAACGAAAGTAATATAATATATATAGCGAGATTAAAATTAGTTCTTGGCCAAATATGACAATAAATCGACCTTGGTAACCACATGGACTGGTTTCTTGCCCTCAGGAGTGGTTTCAGTGACGACAGCAGCAGAATTGTGTTCGAAGAATCTGTTCAAAGCGGACAATGGGGTATCAACCGTGATATCAATGAATTGACGCTTGGATTGTGGCTTTGGAGTATCCAATCCGTTGGAACCGGAAGCACTGGATTCAAATTCATTGAGCTTTCTAAAGTCAATCATGACCTGACTGACTGGGGTTTCAAGAGTGGCCTTGCCCTTTGAAATGTAGGATAACAAAGAGCCCAAAGTAACCATACCAACAAGTCCACCAGATTCGGTGGCAACTGGAACTTGGTCAAAGTTCTTTTCTCTGAGCAAATCAATGACAGCAGAGGTCTTGGTATTATCCCTGACAGAAACAACAGGCTTCAATTGCAAATCGTCAATGACAGCACCCTTGTATTGCTCCTTCTTCTTGGCTTGAGCGGCCAAAGTTTCGTCATCAACGAAACCGTTGTAGGCCATCCAATCATCGTCGATGAACTTGGTCAAATAAGATCTAACGGAATCTGGACAAACAACAACAACGGTGTCATCCTTGGACAATCCCTTGGCGGCTTTGAGGGCAGCTGCAATGGCGCTACCACTAGATCCACCGACCAACAAACCTTCATCCTTGATCAACTTTCTAGCTAAAAGGAATGATTCTCTGTCTTCGGTCTTGACCCATTCGTCGACAACACCCCGTTCAAGAACTTCTGGGACGAAATCATAACCAATACCTTCAACCTTGTAAGGAAGAGAAAGGGAAGTATCGGAGTTAGGATCGAGAATAGATCCCAAAGGATCAGCGGCAACAATCTTGACATCCTTATTGTGACGCTTGATGGCTCTGGAGATACCAGTAATAGTACCACCGGTACCAGCTCCGGCAACAATCATGTTGACCTTCCCGTCGGTTTGGTCCCAGATTTCTTCACCGGTGCCCATTTCATGGGCCAATGGGTTATTTTCATTGGAATACTGGTCAAGGATGACTGCATTTGGAATTTCCTTCTCCAATCTCTTGGCAACTCCAATGTGGGATTCTGGAGCATCCCAAGCAGCCTCGGTTGGGGTTCTGACAATTTCCGCACCCAATGCTTTTAAAACACTGACCTTTTCATTAGACATCTTTTCTGGCAGGGTGATGATAGTTCTATAGCCTCTAACAGCGCCCATCAATGCAAGACCAATACCAGTGTTACCAGATGTTGGTTCGATCAATGTGTAACCTGGCTTTATTCTGCCACTCTTTTCGGCCTCGAGAACCATTCTCTTTGCGATACGGTCCTTGACGGAACCACCTGCATTGAAGTATTCCAACTTGCAAAGGACGGTAGCTTCAATACCGTATTCCTTTGGTAGCTTGTTAAGACGAACCAAGGGGGTATCGCCAATTTGATCAATAACAGAATCTAAGATTTTCCCCATTTTTTTTGATATATATCACCAGATTTTCTATAAATAAAAAAAAAAAAAAGTTTGTGAAGCGGTGAACGACGGGAATCTCTAAAAACGTCCCTGCGGCGAGAGAAAAAAATTAACAGCCTTACCCGGGCTGTCGGCAATCGGCGGTCCGGGCTATTTCCGACAACGGGTTTGCGCTGATAACTGCTTGTGCTAACTAGAAGGATTATGAGGTCAACGGGCTTGGAATTGACGACCTTTTTGTTTTCTCTCCGACAAAAGCAGAGATCGCAGGATCAAAAAGGATAAAACGCTAAATAAAAAAATTTAGGTGATATATCAATTGAAACTATATATGGTTGCTTATGCAATTGATTGTCACTACAACTTGTAATAAGAATTATGGGACCAAGCTGAGGGGACGTTGAGTCCCTTGCGGACTTCCTCGACGGAAAGAAGCTTGTGGACCCAATCATTTACTGCTGGATACTCCTTGGCCAGATCAATCTCCAATTTGTAACCTCCCGCGACCCAACCAATTGTTGCAATGTCAGCAAGTGAGATGTGGTCACCAACAATGAATCCCGTGCCATTGCGGTTCAATTGGGTTTCCAAAACACTGTAAAGTCTACGAGTCTCATCGTTGTATCTCTTGATGCCATATGGAACTTTCTCTTTAGCATATAATGAGAAATGGTGGGCCTGACCTTGCATTGGACCCACGCCACCATGTTGGAAAAAGAGCCATTCAAGCATTTTGAAGTACTCTTCGCTGAACTTTGGGAAAGAGATTATGTGTTTGGTGTCGTACCTGTCAGCCAGGTATTGCAAAATAGCCCCAGATTCAAATAACGTAAACTCTTCTCCAAGGGTCTTCCCTGGCCCATTTGTATCCTCAATGGCCGGAATTCTGCCGTTTGGGTTAATCTTTAGAAACCAATCTTCCTTTTGCTCATTCTTGGAAATATCAATCGCAACTGTTTTGTAAGCCAATCGAAGAAGTTCCAGCGCAATTGAAACTTTAACGCCATTAGGAGTTTGAGCTGTATACAAGGTAATCGCCATATTGACTGAGGGTGTTTTGTTGCGAACAAACAAATATTTATTTGCTATGGTGTGATTATAAATGTCTTATCGGAGCGGGGAGACGCATTATTAATAATTCCCTTTATCGGCTTAACTCCGACCGGAATTTCGATCAAATATTTTTGCTCATCGAAACTGTGTCGAATTGGTCTTATAGTAATAATGAATTATATCAAAGTTCAGTTTGATTATAGAATTTAACGATGTATGTCATGAGTCGAAAATTTCTTGTATCTATGGGTAACGAGAGTTAGTAATTTGAACTGAACATATTTCGACTTCTGTAGAGTAGTCTGAAAATGTGTCTTGTGTCGTTTTAGAGCCACCTGTAAGGATCTAGTAGTATGGAACATTTACTCCATGAACTCAACGATTTTCCACGCCTGAATGCAGGTGATACTAATCCTGACCCGGGAGAAGTTATTATGGTCCGGGATATTGGACAGCCCATGATTTCCTCGGGGCTGTTTAAGGCTGAACGAAACCGTTCATTCCCCTGACTCTTCCCTTGTGTCAGTTGGCATTATAGTCTACTTCTGTGAACAGGTGTCCCAACCATATTTCGAGTTTCCGTATTCACGTCACCAGAGGCTCTATATATGGTGCTCCACCCGTGTTAACATTCTTTTGGAGAAATCCTTATCTCACGGACATTATTGTACCAAAAAAACTATTAAGCATTGGATTTACGCCGTTGGATACTTTTTCAGTTGATATACTACACCATAACACAACCTTGAAAGAAATACTATATGATTCATATATGATTCATATTGGTACACTTGTAAGCAATTGTGTACTCTACATAAATAGAGATATTATTGACAAAACTTTCAAGTCGTATATCCTTCACTTTCTCTATCAAATCTCTGTTGGGTTTCTCAAACTTCACTATTACATTAGGGGGTGGATCTCCAAATATACATGCACATAATTGCTCGTATAAAGGCTATTAAATTAATACAGATATCCGAAGGACATTGGGACGAAGAATTGTCAAAAATCGCGAGATGTATTGGTTAGCCTAAGTCCGAAAGTAAAGCAATTGGATAATCTAGGGACGTAAATGTGCATGTTTTTTTCCAAAGCGTGCATTAACTTCTTCCAGATCTGCCGCACTAAGGCCACATATGAATGCATAAGTATATATACGTAACCATTTGTAAATTTCAATATATATTTATAACTAGTATTGTATGGTATCAATTTACCATATATATATACATATATATCGATATCGCTCGCGATCGCGTGCCTGACCAAAGCCTCATAATATGCGGCTTAAAACTCTATCGCGGAAAAACAAAAATTAATTATAAATGGAATATGAAGATCCTTTCCTAATTAGGTCGTGCCCGGACTCGAACCGGGGTCGCTGGAAATTTTAACTTGTGTCAAAATCCAGAGTGATAACCACCTACACTACACAACCGAGAGAAATTAGAAACTGTTAATCACTCCCTAATCAGGTCCTGCCCGGACTCGAACCGGGGTCGCTGGAAGATTTGACATTTTCAATCAAAATCCAGAGTGATAACCACCTACACTACAGAACCATTGTGAATTACGACACAGTGCCCTTTCATTTCGCTTATATATGGTCAGAAATCGACAAAAAAGTCGCTAAACCGGCCCGATTTGGGTCCAAGATCCATATTTGTACATAGAACATTATTCCTAATTGCTTTGTTTATTCATTCGGCACAATTTTTTGTGGATTTTAGTCCTATTATTATATGTCCCCTTGGCGACTCACACCATTCGTCTGCGTCACGCCACACTCCGGATGAGAGCTGACGGCCAGGCTCTTCTCATTGAAGAGTAGCTCGTGTAGGTTTCCCCAGTAATCACCTGAAACTCTTCCGAGGCTCAAAGGCAAAATGGTTTTCCTACACGCTCAATTATATAGAGGAAATCCGGCTCCGTCGCCAATTGATTTGAAATATTTTGTATGCCGAGCTGCCTGTAACTGGCAAATGTTTAAACCTAGTCCTACTCTCTGTATAATTACCTATTTACATAGGACTTTAATATGATTTATTATTATTATTAGTTGTCAATTAAATTGAACGATTATATGACGAAGTGTCTGCAACAGGCAAATGGGAAGAACTGTATTTTCTGCATCATCATCCGTATCATATTAGGACACTAAGATGATTCATTATTATTATGGTATTCGGAGCTTATTTAAGGTCTAACTTTATAAATAAATTAACCACTATTCTCTAATTCGGCCTTCTCATCAGCGGTCAATTCGCTCTCTGCCTTTTTGATCTTGACAAATAATACCAAAATTATCAACGCCACAGAGCTACAAGCAACTTCATACCATAAGACCACTTTATAGCTTTGTCTGAAACTCATAGTATCACCTGTGTATGCACTGGCAATGTCAGCAAATCCAAGGCAAACGGCAATTCCCATGTGGAATACAAGCATGATCATTGCCCCAGCCAGGCCCTGTTGTTTCTTTGGAATTGCAGTTGTAATGAAGATATTTGCAACATTGAATGTAATATCAATGCCAATTGTTGCACAAATCATAGCTGGGAAAACATAGGCCCAGTAGTTTGCACCTTCTGGAGCAATCGCAAACATTAATGGGGCAATAATCCATGCGACACCTGCTATTATCATCAATAATGTTCCTGGTAACATGTGGAGTACAAACCCTCCAAACGTTGCAATAAAGCAACCGCCGATCGCCATGGGGACATACCACGCGACAACTTGAAGTGGGGTGGCCCCCATGATGTTTTCCATGTAATAGGTTGCATAAAGCATCAGCACTCCCAAAGATCCGTAAGTCATGAAGAGGGCAGTAAACAATGGCTTCATGTATTTGACCTTAAACAAGGAACCAGGAAGTAACGGGTTTTTGGAGATTTTGGCTTCCACAAAAACGAACCCGGCCAAAAGCAGACAGCCCACGATAAAGAGAGCATAAATATATGGAGTTTTCCATCGTTGAGGTGCATGCGCAGAATCGATAATGGCAAAGGTAAAAAGAATAAATCCTGAAGAACTTAAACTGGCACCCCAAACATCCATTTTAATTTTCTCTTTAGAATTCTTCTTTTCTGCAATGTCGTTAGGAATGCATAGGTATGAAGTGACCGTGGTAATTGCAGCTAGTATTGCGCCGATCCAGAAATACCATCTCCAGGTAGTAAACTGTCCTGCAATCCCGGAGAAAAAGATACCAATAAAGAAGCCCAATGGTGCAGCCGCACCATAAATACTGAAAACAAGGTTCTTACGGGGACCAGGTCGATATGTGCTTCCCATGATCATTACAGAAGTCGGAAGGAATGCTGAAGTACCGATTCCCTGTAAAGCTCGACACATGTTCAACATTATTTCATTCTGTGAAAAGCCTGCAATCAAACTCCAAATTGTCAACCACGCCATCCCAATAACATAGACGGGATAACCACCATACATATCTGCCAAACGTCCCGAAATGAGTAAAAATGAAGCAGCTGTCAAACTGAAAGCACTAGCTGGCCAAGTAGCTGATTCATGATCGATATTCAAACTGTCGGAAAGCGTGGGGACAATGACTGTGAATCCAGACACAAAATATTCACCAAGAATTTGGCACATGGATATAGAAAACACGTACCCAATCTCAGCCCAAATTGAGCTAAACACCTCTGGACGTTGTCTTCCCAGCCGTTCGAGTCTGGCCTCTAGAGTCTCATCTTGGGCTGGGGAAGGGTTTGATGTAGCAGCGGAAGAGTCAGGTTCTGGCTTAGGTTCGCACTTGTCCTGATTCTTGAATATAGCAAATGTCATAAAATTATTAGAACAAATTTATCGCTCAGAGCAATTTTTGTAGCTAGATATTTTGAGAGAACTGGCTCATTTATATATTAATTTTTGATTCAAAAACTTTCACCTAAAGAGGAAGGTGTATTCAGAATGTTGGTCATGGTAGGAGACCAATGTTGGTCAAAGTAGGTGACCAGAACGGCTTGGCTTTGTGACTCGGGCCGGCGGGTTGATCTGAAGCTTGTGAACATGACAGAAAATCGGATGCAGATCAATGCCGATCGCGACCTTGGCTGAAAATTATTATGCTTGTAGATATTGGAATTGAACATAATTTACTAGTATTACAAATGGTTCTGAGGTTTTACTAAAATGGAAATATCTTCATTGTTTAATTATCAATTGCTATGGAACCTGAGTAATTAACTTAACTAAAGGTAAATACGAAATTAGCTTTCTATTGATTTAAACCACTCAATTGCCTTGGCAGTATTAGTACTGGGATGAATAGATGCACGTTTATTCTGGTTGATGTACGGATAATAGAATGGTATTCTTAGATTTGGATATCCATTTTACAATGTCGAACTTACTGATTTTCGGAAAGTGATATACTGTTGGTGAGAAGAGATCGAGTCAAGTGCAATCGAGGAGATTCGGTGGAAGAGCAGACAAATGGGTCAAACGACTCACGAGGATCCTTCAGGACTCTTTGGATGTCGCGGTACCTAAGATACAGATCACATCTCGAAGTAAAAGGTGGTGGAATGACGAACTGAGAGAGAAGAAGTCCCAAGTATATAGAATTAGAAGGCAAGCTAAAAGGGTACCAACGGCGGCGAATAGGAGAGCAAGGAAGAAAGCCAACGAGGAGTA
>PPJG02000084.1:0-30145 GCA_003705695.2 Blastobotrys serpentis
AGAAAAAAAAAAAAAAAAAAAAAAAAAAAATTGAGGGGGAATACAAGTATGTAAGTCAGGGAAACTCTAATGTTCAACTAATAAATAGAGTGAAACAAAATGAAATAAACAAAAATATCGTTTTCCTAATTTTTCCTTTTTGATTTTAGTTTTCAAGGATTTTCTACACATGGAAGGTCTTCATACCTCCTTTAATCACATAAATCCAAATAATAATAATAATAATAATCAATTTACTCCTGTGTACATAATTTAAATGGAATAGATACATCAAGCAGGATAATTCGGTCATTGGCCCACTCCAGGCGTTACGGCATGTTGAAGATTCATATGGTGGCGATGGCGCTGGATTTCCCTCATAAGACTATGAGCATGTAGGAAAACTTTAACGCATGGCGAGATAGAACTCTAGACTCCACGACAAAACCTACATGAGCGACTCTTCCACAGAAGAGATGTCCATCTAGTATAAAGGGTGCGGTAGACTTTTAAAACCTCGACCACCGCAAGAAGGCCCTTTCGAGAATCCAAAAGTGCTTTCAAGTTGAGCTCCGGTGAGGCCCGCTCCAGGACCTCTCGTTCATTCTTATATTGTTCGCAGCGCTTGAGGATGTGTGAAACATCTTCGAGCTCACCGCATGAATAGTTGTGGTCCCTGTTTTGAATCTTCATTCGTTGGAAATAGCATCCAAATTTTCCATGTTGCGTCCTCATTTGAGTTATCCTATTCAAAATTTTGCGAGGGCTCCCCCAGAAAAGCTTCTTCAGCGGATTCGGATTGTCCTTAGAATACGCCTGGAAGCCTATATGGTTCTGGTAGAACCCGTCATGTCCTTCACGGTGGCATCCCTGTAGCCAATCTTTCCATTTGTCCCTGCTATACTCCTTCTCCTTGCCTCTGAGGAACTTGGTGACAGCACACGATGCATTCAGTTTTGTGACATTCTCCTTCTTCCATGGGGGGTTGGCGCGGCCAATAATGGTCTTTGTCGGGTCGCAATATAAATCCAAATGATGAGGACTACAAAGTGCTGATTGCCACAGCCGTGTTAAACCTATGAATTGGTTGGTGCCTATCATTATCTCCAGGATTTTTGAAAGACGCTTGAATAAACAGATTAAATAAATGACATATGAATAGTTGTATTCTCTTCGTTTCCCTTGCCCAAAAATTGTATATTATATTTGTTTGTTATTGGTTGTCTTGCTTAATCTGATTTCTTTACGCAATTCCTAGTATAATTAATAAAGTTACCGTGAATTTCGGGGAAGGTAGTGTTGGTGACACATCAGATCACATCATAATTATTTGATTTAAGAGTCAGTAGGTGGATAATCGATGTAAAATTGAATGAAAGCAAAACTACTAAATGGCCAACACACATTTCCTACACTCTACACTCTAGAGAAGAACAATGTTCGTCTTTTCCAAACCATGGCTGATAGGCAAAGCTTTACAATCAGCTCAGCCACTACCTTTCTCGTCCCCATGAAGGTATGCAAGTCGTAACCTGATTTCACAATCGAGTTAGTTGAAATGTGATTGCACCAACGCTCACACATATTCTACAATTTCTTTCTTTCCTTAATGAACAACAACCAGGGAAAAAAAAAATAAATAAATAAAATTATATAACGAATAATGAAACACCATTTTTTATTCATTCCTTTTACAAAAGAAACCTTTTTTTAAAAAATTATCACCGAATTAAATCTTAAAAGTCAAGTCGTTATACATTTGAACAACAGATGGTCAGTGTTAGAATGCTTCACTTATACAGCTTACACAGCGAAGAAAACGGAAATTTAGAGATCCGAATTTTCACTGATTGATACTCAGTTCCGCCCTATTTCTATATACATATATATATGTGATATTCTTAGTTAATAAAATAGCTGCGGCTGTTGTCCGAACCTTGTGTACCTTAAAATACAAATGAGTAAATGTCAGAACATGAGGAAGTTATTAGAAAATGTTGTGGTTTGCTTATCTCACAGCACAATGACACGGTCTTCAGTCGCAGTTCAGTTGTATGGAGGAGCTATCGAATCCTCAATCCCATCTGGATTTGTAGATGTCAGCAATTTCCGCCAAGTTCCGGATACTCAAGAAGTATTTGTATTTTTGGAAGATGGATGTGACGATTCCATTGTTTTCGATATTATGGAACGACTTGATATGACGGATATTGAGGCGGTAAAGGAGCACTTGAATGAGCTATCAATTTTAAACTCTGTTGATCAGAATTATATCACCCTTCATCTTGACACAATTGAAATGAAGAATCAAAAAAATAAGGATGGAGCTGAATTTCAGCCACCCAGTTTTTTAGCCATTGCAGTTGAGCCATCTAAAAAATGGGGCAGGGATGAAGCCATTTCGGATAATAGTACCGTAAAACCTTTGCTTGTTGTTATAATGGCCATCATTCGACTTGAAAATGTTACATCTGATATAGTGATCACATACAATCTGCCGGTAACCACTCAACAGGAGATAAATGATCTTGAAAAATTGGCAACGGAAAAATGCGATATATCCAGTGTTGAAGATATAAGTGAGAATATGTCTCCTGTTATGCAGAGGATAGTTTCTGCGCGCAAAAGTGTCTCAGCAAGTTTAAAGTCGTTTTCAGTGGCTGACTGGGAGCTATTTGGCGAGTAAACAACCAAAATTCGACATATAGAAGAATAGTTGCCTGTGTTAGCTACTGGGTTGTCAAATTGCAGTGATATATGATCATATGGTGTTGCAAAATTTAAGATTTGGGCCACGGAAGTCGGGTATGTATTCATCAGAGTCGAACAAGAAAATTTATCATCGAATTAAAGCGGAATGGTGTATCCATAGGATTAACAGCGCCTTAGATTAAAATGAGACGGAAAAGAATTGTGCAGTATTAACTGAAATGGATTATGGCTTCTGAAAGGAAGGGCAGGTATTGAAAGATTTACCAAATCCCAGAAAACTAAACAATTTACTTCCTAAGAGTAATATAAAGTGAAAAAGAATATAGAAAAGGCATTAGATGGTAATTTAAGTGGAATTTTTTGTTTTTTAGGACCTCTAGCTGACAAGATTTTAGAGGTATATGATGCGCCAAATTCTCTTAACTTTCCCCTGATGCAGATCTTCAAGTCCCAACCAGGCACCGCCTTAACTTTTTTTTTTTTTTTTTTTTTTTTTTTTTTTCACGTCGAACTCGACAACACGTAACACACAACACACAAGGCTGAAATTCGGCTGAACAAATATAAATTATCTACTACACCTTTAAAAAACTACATGAGTTGATTTAGGGAGATATTTTAGGCCGAAATCCAGACTGTTAAAAATATATATACGAATACAAAGCGATAGTTAAATTTCTGTCGGAAAGAGAACTCAGTGCCAACACATACGCTCCAAACGCTCATATTTTCTACGAAAACTAAACAAGATTTATAGAGAGGAAACTATGCTAACATTCAGACGAGCATTGATAGTCGCCATAACGGTACTCACACTTTTTTTATTGTTCTTCTCTGGTACAAATAAGATATCAGCAAAGGATTTATTACGTGACCAACAGATGGAACAAAAACTATTAAAAACCAAAGAAGAAACTGAAAATGCATTAAAAGAACTTCAGTTATCTACCAGTAGGAAAGCTGACGAACATGATAAGCAAATCGAATTACTGCAAGCTGAACGGAAATTGTTGGAAAAGCAACTTCAACAACTTCGAAGACTGCCTTCAGATGCATCAGTTCGAACTCAGCTGGCATTTCAATTTCCGTATGATGTTTCCAGCAAATTCCCTGCCTATATTTGGCAAACTTGGAAACAAGATTTGGATGATCCCAAATTTGACGCTGGTTTGAAACACACCGTTCAATCTTGGTCTGATAAAAATGCAGGATTTGTCCATGAGGTTTTGTCGGATCAGACCGCTGCTGCTCTCATTAGACACCTATATATGAATGTTCCAAAGGTTATTGAAGCCTATGAATCCATGCCAGAGAATATTTTACGTGCAGATTTCTTCCGGTATCTCATTCTACTGGCCCGTGGTGGAACCTATTCCGATGTTGACACCGAAGCATTGAAGCCAGTTCCAAATTGGATTCCGGCATCTGTTGACCCTATGACGATTGGCCTGATTGTAGGTATTGAAGCGGACCCAGATAGACCAGATTGGAAAGATTGGTATGCCAGAAGAATCCAATTTTGCCAATGGACTATCCAGTCTAAACCAGGACATCCAGTTTTGAGAGAAATTGTTGCACAAATTACAGAAAAAACTCTGCAAAGGAAGAAAGAGGGTAAATTAGCCCTGCAAAACACAAAGGAACGGGGCTCTGATATCATGGATTGGACTGGCCCAGGCGTTTGGACTGATTCCGTTTTCGATTATTTCAATAATGGTGTTAAGTCTGGTCTTCATTATCCTGTCAACTGGGAGAATTTCACTGGGTTACGTGAGCCTCTTTCGATATCCGATGTTTTAGTTTTGCCAATTACAAGTTTCTCTCCTGGTATTGGTCAAATGGGTGCTGAATCAGAATCCCATCATTTGGCATTTGTCAAGCATAATTTTGAAGGTTCATGGAAGCCTGAAAACGAAAGAAAGATTGGTTGATTTTGGATAGATATGTATGAAACTTTTCTTTATAGTTATTTTCATGATCAATCTTACCTGTTATTTTACTTGTTGACTCTTAAAGTTCATATATATATATTTTCCTTTTTAATATCCTCTTTATTTGGATCCGCAGCTATCTTACCCATAACTACCAAGTAGGCCTTGAAATTAATCTTCCGGTGTTCTGATGATCCATTCTAGGGACCTAACGGCAGCACCAGTTGGATTGTGAGAGTGTGAGTTATTATCCAATAATAGTTGAACTATGAATTAGGCATGGCAAATTCAATGGAAGACTCGACCAGGGGCGGATACGTACTCCTTCTTCACATTAGGACCTCACAGCCAATGGTGCAAATTTCTTTAAAGATAATGTAACCCATGAAGTTATGGCATTTAAAGAAGACAGATGGTGGTGAATCTTTACTGAAGAAATATGCCTAAAATTAACAGAATTTCCAAAGCTTTAATTGTGCTGGCACTGGTTCCGACGAACAGGCTACTTCCGGATCCGACAGGTAAAAGGTTCTCTATCACCAATTGAGGAAAAGCCAGCTTCATGGAAATTGTTTTGAAAAGCCTTTTTCCAAACGCCTATATCAGACAAATACGTAAAATTAATACAACTTTCTGTATTGTACCCTTATAATAATCATTATTTGCATTGGCTCAAATATCATTTATTATTATTATTTTATTCAAGTACATCTTTTGTATCTCGAAAGATCTACCGGCTGATAGCCATTCTAAAATGTTCTCTGGCCTAACAAAATGAAACCTGAAAGTATTAGAGAGAGCAAGTCCACAAATTTGTTCTTTTAGGGAAGTTCCTAGTGCCAAAATATCCGTTAACCCGTGATTGCAAGAATCTTACAAGACTTGAGCACCACACCTTGTTCGTCTATGGGTCAGGTCAATCAAAGGTAACATTCACATTCAGTTTGGAGAACGCATACAAATTCCTCACAAGGACCTGTAATGTTCTTTATCATTAAATTCTGTGATATGAAGCGATAAAGCAGATTTTTAAGCCGGTTTTCGTTTCAGAAAGCTATATCCACTTTTTTGAAGAAGAGTCAAATAGCAATGAGGTGTGTGATGTCTTCCAGATAGATGGAGTGATTGAACTATTTAAGGCAATTGAACTGTGCACTTGCTCTATAAATTAGTCAAATGAGAAAAGTTGTAGTAATTAAAAATTACTACTCCAACCTTTCAAAGTCACATGTTTCGAGTCCATAAAATGGCAAACTGACTCTGACAGCGACTATACCATGCCCTTACCGAATTCATTTAGATGATTTTATTATAAAATTAATGATTACTATACTTGCTATATTTTCGATCGTATTCCCATTGAATGCTGAATAGCAGTGATTTGGTCTCAATGAATTATTAATGAAAAAAACATTCCAGATACAAATCATCTGGCATCTAATTATTATTATTGCGAATCAATTCAATAGAATATTCTGGTGCTCATTATTCTCGTCACAACAGTATACTCTGGTTTGGATCGGACACTGTGGCAGAGTCAAAGATTCTCCAGTGCGTTATTAGCGTGGCGGAAAGGTGCCTCATTGATTATTGAATTCTCACACAACGCCGCACGTGGTGTCTCAAATTAACGTTACACTGATCGGATAAGATATGGATGTAACCAAAAATCGGACCGACGCAAATATTCACATATAAAGCAGGACTTTTCGGAATAATTTCCCTCTCTTTTTTATTTTATATATAGAAGACAAGTAGACATAATAGACTGATAAGCATCTTTGAAAGAGAGATAAAGGTATGACTGCCGTAACAACCACATTACAATCTCAACAAGAACAAGCTCCAAATACTGGAGGAAAGATCATCATTCCATCAGACTTAAAAATATCGGATCGAGATCGAGCAATATTGGAACTTGGTGATGAGAGCTTTACACCTTTTGCATGGGAAGATTTAGTTGATATTATTGAAAGGAATGAGCTTCATAGGCTATCCCGTCGACCTTCTGATTTGTTAGTATATCTTAAGTGCAAGCAAAGATATCAACGTGAATATGGTGGGGTACTTCCGTTCATTATCAAAGAACGCCTGCAGTGGGAAACTGATCCAGAGTCCAAGGAAATAGTTCCAAAAAATCCAAAATTTTTTGGACACCCTGATGATGTCAAGATACTATATAACGACTTTCCGTATGGAGTGGAAGAAAATATTCTACATGTTGTTGTTTGGTTCAAGGCCAAGATTCCAACAATTCCACCTCATGGAGATATCAGCGCTGAAACTCGAAGTGAAATCGAGCAATATGTTATTCGAACCTTTCAGAACTATTTAGACATCCCTCGGAGCGATATACTTTGGTTCAAAAATTGGGCTGCATTACAATCTGTTAGGGCCCTTGATCATTTCCATGTGCTGTTGAATAATCCACCAAAGCAAAAACTTGACACTTTGATCGGTACTTGTGGAATGCTCTAAAAATCACAAATCCTTGTTCAATTTTATTTATTATTTGTTTCTTAGATAGAAGTTTTTTGGTCTTAACTCGGTATGTTCTTATAGATACTCCCTACTTTTCCACCAGGTTTTTTACATTTTTGTGTGTTATCCTTCTTGGAGAAGGCCACTGTGGGCTTCATGTAACCTGGCACTTGGGTTTGCATCTTTTTGAACGTAACAACTTTCATAGCATTCCTAGGCTTCCCTCTTTCCTTGTTTCCATGAATTTTCTTATCGGTAACGTTTCCCGTGGACCAGTTGTCTAATGTCCTGAATTCGTTAAAACATTCACATGGATTCTCTTCGTCCTGTGAAACAATACCTCCCTCTTGTGTACACCTTAATGTGAGGGGTCTTGGGATTCGTTTCCTGAGCTCTGATTTATCTAGTGGAGGTGGATCAAGTATCAACTCTATGTTTTTTTTTTCAAAACAAGTTGGTTGGCAACATATGTTACTACAGTTCTGCCGACATCCTTCAGAATAGGAAGGTGTTGGAGATGAACGGTTGACTTGATCCAATCCATTCAGCCCTGCGGTGTTATGTTCGCTTGAATAAAAATTGTTCCTCATGCCTCTATCAGGATTCACCGAATTTGCGTTGGTTTCTTTCAATGGGGCACCTTTACCATTTTTTCTCTTCTTTTCAGAAAGTGTGATAATATCCAGTGCCTTGGCTAGTTTAGACCAGCGAGTTTGAGATTCAATGCTGTCCGACCCTCTCGAAGTCCCCATTGCTGTTAATATACTAGCATTTCCTTCATTACCTCCATCAAGTGATTCTAATCGATTTTGAATCACACAACTCTGCTCATTCCGCGAAAGCTCTTTTTCAGGGTGGTAGTACTCATCTTCTCTCCCTATCTTTGGAGGGAAAAAATAAGCAGGACTACTGCCACACGAACCGCTGCATCAAGAAGTTAGCATATCAGAGGAAAGTTGTTCGTAACAACTCTTACATCGAATCAATAAAACTTGTCTCCATGCTATCGGACGGCAGTCATATATTTAAGCAATCTTCCAATGACAGCAAATTGTTTTACACCTATTCGTAGTTACGGTCAAAAATAAAGTAACAGTGTTGTTACATAACCCTATTAATATATATTGATGTGGGCAAGGCAAACTTTATATCCAGGACAGGTCATTCCAACCAAATTTTAAAAGGAAAACGGTAATATCCACTGCTGCTGTCGAAGGGTCCGAAACACTCTTTCCATTGAGAGTTTTATTCTGTCACTTTTATTTCTATATCATGCAACTAGCTACTTCATTTGGTATGAAAATTGAGTCGCCACAGCAAAACTTATCTGCAGTCCGTGGAATGACAGAGAAATGATCAGACAGTCGGGTATGTAAGGTCTTGAGGAACTGCCAATGACTTGCAGGCCTTTCACTATAATAGTCAACCCACTGAGTGAGTAAACTAAACCATTCTAACTCACCCAAAAATGAAACAACGATTGCCTCTAAATAATAATCAAGAGCCCTGTACAGGCTTCTGGCGAGATGATGTAACCCGAGAGCAATAAGCATTGCTGCTATAAAGTGCAAATTTTCTGTGATAAACTGATCGTCGAAAGTATATTGAAGTGCCGAAAGAATATCGAAGTCTTTCACATTTTCGTTTCCCCTCGTCACATTAATGACACTAAGCAAAACCACTGATATATTGTTGTAATAAGAAAGATCAGAATCAAGCTCTTTCGCATATACAGAGATATCTTTCGGATGTAAACTTTGAACGAACATGCTCAAAATTAAATTTCTCTTGCATGGTTCTCCATTGATAAGCTTGATCATGGTTTCTTTAACCGAGGTTGGACGTCCGGTGTCAAACATCTCCATCATAAAATACTGCTCAGCATTCATCTTTTGTGGGTTGAACGACGATAGAAGGCTGGGGTTCCATGGTGCCTTCAATAAAATGCTAGAAAAAAGAGAGTTTGATGTTTGTTCACTAACAAGTGATGAGGTGGAAGAAAATGGAGAATCACTGTACTGAGAATCTGATAGTTGTGGTGATCCCGGTGGGGGCGTATAGAACGAGAGTGGACTTGACAAAATATTTGTGGAATCTTCCAATTTATGCAGTGGTTCCGCTATTTTAAGAGATTTATCCAGTATTGAGGATGAGGAATCATCAGACATTGAACTATCAGTATCGAATTCAGAGTCGTAATGGATACTGCCACATAAGCTCTTTAATTCAAGATGTTCATTATCAAGCGGCAAACATTCTGTCGAGTTGGTGATATACTTTTTGTGCTTTGGACTCCGTCTGATAGTGATTTTGTTAACTTCGCCAATTCCAATGGACCTCAGGCGAACCACAGGCGATTGTTCGATGGAAACAACTGCATCAGCATCAAACGATGCGGCAAATGGTAAAACAGTGGATGCCAAGCATCTCGCCTTTGTGAGATTATAAAGGGCTAAATTGCCTAACGAATCACAAGCCCAAGCATTCTGGGTGTCTAAACCCATAGAAATAGCAGGATTAGCTGTTTTAATAAATGAAACCTTTCCTTGTTTAGTTTTAACATCCACACAGACGATTCCTTTGTCGGACTGTCTAATAATACGGCCATTTGGGGCCCAGCCAAGAAATAGGTTTGTTGTTGGATAATGCTGTTCTGGAAGAGGAATATGTCTGATCATTGAACACTTCTTTCCCAGATTAACTGACCAGACACTAATCATATTTCCTTTACCCTTCAGAACGGCAAGACTTTGTCGAGAGCAATCCGTTGAAGTGGGATGCCAAGAAAGGTTGCGTATCTTGAATTTTGTCGGAGACTTCAAGTTGTGGATAGGCTTGAACCCGCGTCGTGCATCTTGGAAGAGAACCAATTCTCCGGTGCCATACCCAACCGCATATACGCCTTGTCCACAGGGAGCAGAAGCTATGCATGTAACTTCTTTGTTCAGATTTAGGCTAGAGGTTGTAAAGGGAACCTTGATGACTTTCCTGGGTATGTCGACATTAATCTTCAGGATTTGTCCATTCTTCGTTCCGAGTATCAATATCCTTGAGTCCTCTCTGTTCCACTCAGCAGTTGTAACAGCAAATTGTTCACAGATTCTCCAGCTTCCCATTTTGACAATTGGAAAGCGGTCGTGGCTGATCCTTCCATCAAGAGCTAGTTTCCACACCCCGATTGAAGATTTTGAAGTTCTCGAGACTAAATATTTATCGTTTGTTATCATCATTCCCATATCATAACATGGTAGCTCCATTGATGGGAAAAGCTCATCTAGAGAAGACTCTCCATGAAAATACAGCCTCGAAGTTTTGGAGCTGTAAACGAGAGTCAGATGTCGAATGTGCAAAACTTTAACCTGGTCCATAGTCGATAGAATTATATTATAGAGAACGGTTGCAAAATGTTGGATTTGTACTATTTATTAATATGTGAGCCAAGTTAATCGGAATGGCAGGATTATGTTAGCAACTTTGGGTTATTTGGAAAACCTTGATCCCTCATTTATATGGGGAGTGTTTCTTCGGGTAATGATCGTCCAACGATCTACGATAGATCTGCAGTTCTTTGTTCCGATAAGGGTATGAATCTGTGATGATCCTCCCAAACTTTATATAAACCACGCCATTTTTTTTTTTTTTCTCATTTTAGTTGAAATTAAACTAGCCGATGTTGAGAAAGTGACTATGATGACTGGTTTTCAAACTTCTGCTTTTGGATTCATCGAGACGATTCGAGTTTTCGCATTTTTGACTGAAACTAGCCGCATCTAAACTGTCTAATACCCCTTATAACCTGACCCCACAACCTAGGTAAGTTTGTATCAGATTCATAGGGGATATAATAAATAACAGAGTAATTTGCTCAAGTATCCACAATGCAGGCACAGACCTAGAGAACAATGGGAAGTTCTGCGGACAACCATGTGAAGAACTCGTGGATCCTATGAGGGAGAGGGAATTTTAAAA
Source organism: Blastobotrys serpentis (assembly GCA_003705695.2). Taxonomy (NCBI): domain Eukaryota; kingdom Fungi; phylum Ascomycota; class Dipodascomycetes; order Dipodascales; family Trichomonascaceae; genus Blastobotrys; species Blastobotrys serpentis. Next base: position 11,073 of record PPJG02000084.1, read on the forward strand.
CCAACCACCCTATTTTTATGTTAATGTTAAAAGTATTATTTGTAAAATTAGATCTGATGTGCATCCTATGATTAATAGCATAATTGCTAATTACTTCCGAAAGAAGTTGTACCTTTTTGTTCACATCATAGCATGTCCCATAGGCGATTTTGTGATGGATGTGTGCCAATATATTTTGACTGTCTCCTTCCATTGTTTTTGAAAAGTAATTGGATATGAAACTTTAAACACTTGATGTTGCCAGGATATCACAGTATCGCACGTTTTCGGAGCCTCCCACTAAATAATAATAATCTACCAGTTAGAACGTTCGACGTTGCATAATAATGGTCCGGGATATAAGACGTCCCCCAACTTATGCTTACCGCCGCACAATAATTGAAGTGATTTGATTGGCCGAGGTAGGGAAAGTCCCAGCGTCGGGGGAATTTTTATTTCAACAACAATCTTCCATACTGGATTTCAATTAAACAAACTTCACGATGGCTGAAAAAGTGAGTGTGCTGGAAATAGAGAAGTTGTGCAGAATCATATCGGACTAACTTGTAACTAGTACTACATTTCCGCTCCAAAGTACAAGCCTAATTTCACCGTTGCTGGTGTGAGCTTGCAAACCATCACCAAGTGGTAAGTAGTCACGAAAACATAACAGCTAAAGATGAAGCACATTGAAACTAACGGTACAACGCTTATAGGTCTCCAACTCTCGCTCTTTGGGGCGGTGCTACTGGTACCATTCTCTTCTTCTTTGCCGACTCTATCCCAGTTTTCAAGCACAACTTCTACCAAAAGTTGCCAATCATTGGTGCAAGATATGACGACTCTGTTGCTCCAGAAGATACTCCATTCTAAATAGCACTGTATAGATTTATTAATAACTATTCGATTTTGACGATTGGCGGTTTTGTAGACAGAGCCACGCTGATGTTTGGACCAATTTTTCCAAATTGTTGGCGTTCACCGGACGGGATCCCTATTATTGAATCATATATATATATATATATATATATTCTTTATTCAATTGGGACAGCAATGACATATATCCCACAATTGTTGGGTTCATTACAACTGTTATATACCACGGAAGCAAATCCCTTTGGTGGGGGAATCCCTCCCCCTTCAATACGATCCGCCAATATTCCATATTGACGAAATTGCTGCTAAACGCGATAGTCAAATCAATTAATTGAATTGTGCAATGAGAATTCAAGGCATATGAGCAGAAACGGATATAATCTATCCACTTCAGTGTTACCCTGAGAGTTTCTGTCAATACATTACATGAATGTTGCGCGCACGCGACTCTATAAAGTATAAAAGCAAGAATTTTTCAAGTTTGATTTTTTACACCTTTCAAACCATAATGAGTAAGTTTGGTAGAATAATACTTGACTATCTCGAGGCAAATGATTAAAACGTTTTTCATGCACCACTCATAATCAATCTTTTGATTGTTGCTGATAACCAAAACCTTCAGTCTTCAACATGAGCCATGAGATTTTCAAGTTTTGATTTTTACAACTTGTTACTAATAAAATCAATCAGGATGGCAATTTTTTATTGGCCCTGGTCGGCGATGTATAGTCTTGTATAATTGAGTATATTGTTTAAATTTATGGATATAAACCACTAAAAATTTTGCCTATTCCCATGGAAGCTCAGTCAAAGGTGTTTTTTACCGCTTTTAAAGACCTAGCCGGGCGTGATCCTTGAAGACAAATGATGTCTAAAAAATATTAACTGGTCCTTCAAGCACTGTAGTTATGTTCAATGTGACTCCAGCAATTTTCTTGCTGGCTCCTGTCAATGTAACGTCTTTCAATTCCTGGTGGAATTGTGGAAACTCTCCCATAGCATAACAGCGTTACAAAATTTCTATAATAGGTTGAGATTTGCACAGATTCTCAGTTTAATTAAAATGAAATTCCAATGGATCAATTTTTTTTTATTTTCTATTTTCCCTCCAATCTAAAATAACCTGATAATAGTCATAATAGTTCTTTTTTTATGAAGGAGGGCTGCAAAAATTGAGCTAGCTTATCGAAACCAAAAGGTCAGTTCTAATGAATTTTCAATGGTCATAATGCCGTCAATGTAAAAAATCGAATTTGTTTAAAAAAAAGAATTAAAAATTAAAAACTCAATGGATTAAGAGACATTGAAGATATGTAATTTGAAATGTATGGTTGTTATAGACTCGGATCTCATGGTATCAGCAAGAGGGTGCCCGCCTCGGATTCTTTCTCTTTAAACGGAAGCAAAATGGCGGCTGCACTTGACAGAGATTAAAGTTCTACAGCTTTATCAACTAGATCAATCTACTCAAGAAGGGCACTAACAATAAGTCCTGCCTTTGCGTTAACGGACTTCAGAACAATCCAAACAAACCCATGCAATATTTCAGTTAAACATGACATTATACTACATTTTTAGCATACTAATAGTTTACTTATTCAGCAACAGTAATTTCAACATCAATGCCGCTTTCGATGTTAAAGGAGGTAATCTTCTTGACGATTTCTGGTGGAGAGAAGAGATCAATAGTACGCTTGTGGATTCTCATTTCATAACTATCCCAGGTCTTGGAACCTTCACCATTTGGAGTCTTTCTGGTTGTGATCTTAAGAACCTTGGTTGGCAATCTAACAGGTCCCTTGGTTTGAAGAGCAGAGGCCTTAGCACGGTTGACAATGTCGTTGGAGACTATCTCACTATTAGCTTTTTCATTCCAAATTTTTCATCTTTTCCATTCTTTCAATCCTTACCCTTTTCAAGTTGCTTGACCTTAGTAGAAGTCATGGTAATTCTAATCTTGAGGAACTTTTCCTCGGTTTCTGGGGCCTTCTCCTTGTTGAAGCTCATTCTGCCGTTTTACCTGGTAATGTCGAACTAGTTCGTGCTGTGTCGATTTTTCGGTCAACCAACTGTGATGGGGTGTGAGTCGTTTGGGAAGTGTCATGATAGAATTTTCAGTCAGTATCTATCTTACTCCGTGACTGTTTTCTGGTCCCAACTTCCCACTAATCCGACGTCTCTTGCAAAAAAAAAAAAAAAAAAAAAAAAAAAATTTGAGGATCGGGTTACCGATCGCGTACTTTCCTAAACGCGCAAAAGATGAACACGCGTTTATTAATTGGCTTAATTGTAGAACGCGCGTTTTTAGCATTTATCAGATTTGTTTTGTGAACTGTACGATTTCTCTAAGACATTATCACCTAAGGATCTAGTCATATAGCATTACTTATTATGGATAGTCCGTCTAAATCACCCTCAAGGATTATCAAGCCCTTAGTTTATTATACTCCGCCGAAATCAGACAACAGGGAAGGGCATCATCTTGCGATTGGCAAAGAAGAGTTTGGTGATAACAAAGCAGATGATGTTGTTACTAGTACTGAAACCCCTTCCAAACGATCAAATAAAAGAACGAAGGAACCACCAAAAACTCCTGGGTTTGACGATTTGGCATTATCCTTTTGTGCAGGACCGGTTGTCGATCATCCAGCTTCTCCAACTTTGAGTGTCAAACGTCCTAGGTTGTCGCAAGTAGGGATCCATTCACACGGAGCTGACGATGATGATGATGATGACGATGATGAGTACAATAGCACGGTTAATTTAAAGTCTGATGAATATTTGGAGCTGATCAAGACTATTGACCAGCTAAGGGAAGCCAATAAGAAATTGGAAGAACGCGTTGATCGTCTCGAAGCTCTAATCCAGAAGTGAAGTCATCAGCGCTTCGGTTTCTTTCCCTAATGAAGTTACGATATATTACGATTCCCGTTAATTTAACTAGCATTTATTTTTATTTTATTTTTTTCCACTTGGATCTGCATTAATTGTATTATAAAAGTTGAAACTTTTGTGATTAGAATAAATAAAATATATAAAAAATCTGTCTACGCCATTTTTATTCTTCTTCAGAACTGGAGTCGTCGCTTGAATCATTATTATTGTTTTCTTCGTCAGATGACGAATCATCGTCAGAATGGCCTTCGGTAGATGGTCCAACACCAGGGGTAGAATGTGCTGAACCATTACTCTTACCAGCTTGATCAAATTGTTGAATCTTTTCTTGGATTTGCATAATTTGTCGAGACTGTTCGGCCTCAGTGAGAGGTTTGCTCTTCTTTTTAGTTTTGACATTGTTATTAGTATTGTTTGCAGCTTTCCTAGCCGCCTTTTTATCATCCTTCTTGACCACGTAATTATACAGCTTCATGAGCGTTTCTGGATCCAATTGGTCCATGTCCAACTCAATCTCTTCTTCTTGGTTATTCTTAAGTTGTGGCATGGACTCTTGGATAATAGTCACAACATGTGCCAATTTCTTCTCTGGGAGGGTACCAATTTTTTCTGAGAGCTCCTTCTTCATATCATAAGTGACTTGTACTGGTTGTTGTCCAGATGCGCCGCTAGTGCTTTCCCGTCTACTTCCAGTGCCAGACTTTCTACGGTCAGCTGTGCTCTTACTGGCCTTGCCCTTTCTCTTACGGCCATTCTTCTTGGCCTCCTTAACAGCATCACGCTTGAGTTTGACCAACTCTTCCTTCATTCGCTCTAACTGTTCTTCAAGGAACTTAATGGCGGGATTGGACAATTCTTCAGTAAACTCTTCATCAGAACCTTCATCCGAACTATCAGGAGGTGGTGGTGTGGGGGCTGGCACCGGCTTTTCAACCCATTTCTTGTCAAAGGCCGCCTCCAGCTTATGTCCCATAACATTAACTGGGGACCCTTCAGGGTTAAACTTGTAACAATTTCTAAACATCAATCTAATATCGGCTGCAAAGTCATCAGCAGTCTCATATTGATTGTTGTTATACTTTTGTTGGACAGTGCTCAAATCCATAGGCTCCTTGATGATTTTGAAATAAGATGGACAGTTCAAAGCGACAGGGTCAACAGGATATAAGAATGGGAAAGAATACTCTTCATGCTTCTTAGACATCAGTTCTTTGAGAACTTGACCACAAAAACGAAGCTCCGCAGCAAACTTCTTCTTCCGTGGTTTGACGTCGCCATACATCAAGTCTTTTGGCTTTGGCGGATGAATTTCACGCTTTGGTCTACCATCTGCCGCCGAGTCTCGTCTGATGGTAGGAATACCTGATGGTTGCAATGCAAAAGGCTTATTAGCCGAATTTGCTGGTTCAGACTTGGCATTATCCGCATTGGCAACATTAGCATTTGCAACAGTAGCTGCCGCTGCCGCAACACGTTGTGACTTTGGTGTGGAACTAGCTGGTGGCAACGACTTTCTCTTACTCTTACCTTGTTGTTCAGGTGGGAGGTCATATGGAGGGGCATTAGCCATATAGCGACTGAAAGACTGCCTAATATTTCTGGCCATGATAGATATTCCAGCCTCGTAGCCGTTGAATGCTTCGCAGTTGCTCACCAATAGGTCCATATCAGCTTGTAATTGAGACATTTTAGTGTACTCTCCTTTCTGGGCCTTTTTCTCCATTGCTCCGAGGTCAATAGGATTTTTGATGAATTCATAATACGTTGGCACGTTTAACTTGACTGCATCGACTGGCTTCAAAAATGGCGTCGCGTCTTTCAATCTTTTGACAGACCGGAGAGTACTAACAACAAACTTTGATTGATGCTTTGGTAATGGTTCGTTGGTGTCGTGTGGCGGGTCCAGTTTCTCCATCAGAGGATCTGAAGCGGCTTCCTTTTTCGGTTCTGTGGTGCCATCACCTCCTTTTTTCGCGTCTTCTTCGGTCTTGAGCTTTTTATTCGGTTGTTCGCTTACAGCCTCACCAAGTTCATGCTTCTCTGATGTGGAATCTCCCTCAGCAGCATTACTATCGCTACTCTTAGGTTTATCTTGGCCAGCAGTGGTTTGGCTATCATCAGTCTCATGCGTTTTTACATTATTTTCCGATGAACCCTCTGAACCCTTCTCGTTAGTATTCTTTTCTTCAGTCTTCTGTTCTCCATTTTCTTCAGTCTTCGGTTTGCTATCCGCCTGAGTGTCGTCCGCTGGAGGTGCGTCTTCCATCTTAGAGTCTTCACCATTGTTCACGTCTTCCTGTGCCTTGTTACTATCATCTTTAGGCTCCTCATCCTCTGGCTTGTTCTCCCCCTCGCCAACCTTCTTATTATCAATTGTCGGTGAGGGTACAGGCGGTGATAATGGTGCAGCCGCCTCCTTATTCACAACAACGCCCCCGTTGCTTTCTTCCATATCTTTAACTGACATGTCGTCGTGCTGCCGCGGCTCTTGTGGTGGCTTTTTTATATTATAAATCACACTGGGTCACGTGACAAGTCCCAAAATAACAAAAAATACAAAAACAAAAAAAAGTGGATGAGCGAGTGCTTAAGTAGTAACGGGAGGAGACGGGACGATCGGACGGGTAATTACCCGCAGTTGTAGATATCAGTATTTCAGGAGGTGAGTTTGCAATTACCAAGAAGAGAAACAAGAGAAAGCTTTATCAAGTAATTGTGATATCTTTATTCAAGTCTCTGGTCCTCTTGTTGCGATTGTAAGCTCTAAAATCAGCTGCTGTCCCGTCATGCTGTACGTGAGTCCCATGTCGTGGTGAATTATGAGTCATGGATTGTTCCAGAAGTTTTTGGACTTTACCTCACAGATTACTTCAGGTACCATCATCATCATCATCATCATCATCATCACAAAGGGGGCATTTGATAATGCGATGATGGCATGTATCGATAAATGGAATTTAATTGGTTATCACCATTGTAATATGTCGAATTTTTCAGTAGGGGGTATCGATCTCTGGGTATGAATTTTTCGGTATCCTTTGTTCTGTAAAAGATAAATTTTCGGATATTTTTATATTCGTATTTTTCCCTTAGTAAATAATTCTGCTAAATCTCTGAGCTTTCATACTGTGTTGGTATACAGTCCTTATCCATATCTTTATTGAAATTTGTCGGCTAGAGTCGTTTTCATCTATATGTTAGTTGCAGGTTTTGAAAATGACACAAAAACTAATCTCTTCCAGTTTTATCGGTGAAGAAATGAGAGGTGTAAAGTTCAGGATTTTTTGTAAAGAGGCGTCAAGATGATAAGAAAAATGTGACCGATCAACTTTAATTTTCTGCCAAATGTTGCCATAGCAACAGTATATGACTTCATGTCTCCAACATCAGCCGGAAGGGTTTATATATGTTCAATTGTGCGCAGGCTTCCAGCGGGGGTTGTTTTTTCTTTTCTTCAAAAAAAGAAAAAGAAAAAGGAAGTTTGACTATCTGATCTCAATTCCATTTCTTTTTTCTATTATTAATTTTTAATTTTTTTTTTTTTTTTCTGCTCTTTAAAAAGGCACGAACCGTAAGTCTCTCAGTGGGGTCGAAAGATATATGCGGCGATATATACCGATGCATAGAAAGTATTGTATTTCGCGCACATAGCAGGATTTCATATTTTTCACACTTCCACTAATTTTTGTTAATATGTGATTAAGCCTTGGTGGCATAAAACTAACCGTTGCATTTGCCTCGTCGAAAGATTGGTTTTCTCCCCGACGACAGCGACGACAGCTTAGATCCGAATCCACCAATTGAGCCCCGTCGATTCGCGACAGGGCCAGACGGTACGTGTAAGGGATCAGGCCGAAAACGGAGATTCCCCCGTTCGCCGGTGAAAGACGTAGGGCTCCCCCTCCATAGATAACGGTCCCTGCTAGAAAACCCCATGTTCCCCACTGATCGACAAAGCTTGTCAAAGATCCCCCAAGTCTTAACCACCCCATGAACTACAATAATCTGAGGGAAGTGCTAAGAAATTTTGGAAATTGTAATAGAATTTTCCTCAAAAATTTCAACCAATTTATGATAATAAATTCATTCATGTCAGTTTTATCGTATATCATTAACTGAAGAAACGCCTATGATGCAACTGAGGAGATATAAATGATCTGCAAAATGATAGGGATTGATGTTCCGCTCCGCATTTCCCCTCATACGCCTTTCCAGCCGAGGAATTGGCGTAATATATATATAAGAACGACTTATTGACCTTCTTTTTATTTTATTTTTTTTTTTTTTTTTGAAGTTTAGCAAAAAAATGAGTGAGGCCAAACAACTGCCAGAAAAGTCACCTGAGGTTGTCATCAAAAATTTGGAAAATGACGCTTCAAATCAAGATGGTGATCTCGCGCTTAAATTGGCCAAACAAACTGAGGGAATTGTCATTGATAGGGAAACAAATAGAAGACTGTTAAAAAAAATCGACATGTATTTGTGTCCCTTAATGTGTGTCGTTTACGCAGTCCAATTCATGGATAAAATCTCCAACTCTGGGTCGTCTGTTATGGGCCTGATCGAAGATCTGCATATGGAAGGGAAAATGTTTAATTGGACCGGTACAGGATTCTACATTGGATATATGGCGTTTGTTGTTCCGGCATCCTTGTTGCTACAACGTTTCCCTGTGGCCAAGACTTGTGGTACTTTTGTTTGCATTTGGGGATTTGTTCTTGCAATGTCCGCAGTTCCTAAGACGTATGCCGGTTTCGAAGCATTGAGAGTCTTATTAGGTGTTTTGGAGTCCTCAGTAACCCCTGCCTTTGTTATTATCACGGCTCAATGGTACAAGCGAAAAGAAAACTTCTTTAGAACGACAATCTGGTTCGGTTGTAATGGTGTCGGAACTATGCTTGGTTCAGCAATCTGCTATGGGCTTCTACGCAGAGAAAAAACAATTGGAACTCCAATAGACTCTTGGAGGTTAATGCTTATCACCATTGGTGTTATTACCATCGTTTTAGGTGTTCTCATCATTTTGCATATTCCAGACACCCCTGCACAAGCCTGGTTTTTGAACGAACGAGAACGATTGGAAGTCGTTGAAAGAATTAGAGAAAACAAGCAGGGTTTCGGTAATAGACATTTCAAGAAAGACCAATTGATTGAAACTATCTTTGATGTCAGAACGTATCTATTATTCTTCTATTGCATCGCCTCAAACGTGCCAAATGGCGGTATCACCAACTTTGGATCCCTGTTATTAACCGGTCTCGGCTTTGACAAGGAAAAAGCGTTATTGATGAATATTCCTGGAGGAGCAGTTGAGTTTATTGTTTTGCCAATTTGCGGGTTCATTGCAAGAAGACTCAGAAGATTCATGATGGTAGGTATCGTTACTGGGTTGTGCTTCCAAGTTCTTCCCTGTTGTTTGCTAGCATGGGGGAATGAAAAGGCACAATTAGCTGGTTTTATTATGAACAATGCTTCACCAGTATCCTTTGTGTGTATGTTAAGTTGTATCGGCTCCAACACTGCAGGTCATACCAAGAAGGTTTTAACCAATTCGGTCTATCTGATTGGATACTGTGTCGGTAACTTAATTGGTCCCCTAACTTTCAAAGAAACAGAAGCTCCTAGTTATACAAGCGCAAAATTATCTATGGCCGTTACTTCCATTGTAATGGTAGGCATCCAATGTATCATGTTGTTTGTTAATTGGACGGAGAATAAGCGACGTGATAGGCTTGACGAACGTTGTAATATTGAAAACTCCGAGTTTGCTGATCTTACTGACAAGCAAAATCCAGAATTTAGATATTTGTTATAATGAATTAGTAATTGAGTAATGTGTTTTTTATTAGATTTTACAAGAACTGCCTGATATTTGCTAAGAAAAATCAACCCCAGCATACACCGATTTTGGGTGAACGACTTGCTTTTATTTTTCTTGGAAAACCGAAACGAAGCCAAATATGTGATGATGATAGCTCTCTACTTCGTGGAGGATAGAGCCTAAATAGCCTGATCACACATTTATCTAGTCGATGTTGGAAATTAGGCGGGGCTTCGGAAGCTTCTGTCGGAATACCGATGCCGCCGGTGGGTTTTTCAACAGAAAATGAAATTTTCACTTTTTGAGTTCAATACCGTCACAAATAAAAAACCTTGGAAAGACTTTAATAATGTCTTTACGAATGATAATTGCAAGGAATAGGCTAGCATCAAGAACCACGAGAAGTTCTTCCTTTTTAGGGGCCCGGTTCAATAGCACCAGTACAACTGCTCCAGCCCCATCAGTAGAATCGACACCAGGACCAAGCGAAAATAATAATGAAATTGATTTGGCTGACTTTTTATTAGACGACATTCTCAATTTCCAGCCTCCAACCTTCAAGCCACATGTCGGGCAACCACCAAGTTACGTTTTAGCCACATATAGATCATTTCCGTCACTCGAACCAACGAGATTCCAGCCAGTGGCAGCAAGCATTTTGGGATTACCAATTCGACGGGATCTTTTATGGCAAGCTGTAGTGTATGAAAGAGACGCTGAAAGAGTTGGTTCCAAGCACATTCTTAACCGTACAGAAATGGGCTATAGTGGTAGAAAGTTGCATCAACAAAAGGGTAGTGGTAGAGCTAGAGTTGGTGACAGAGGGTCTCCTATTAGACATGACGGTGGACGAGCATTTGGCAGAAAGCCAAATTTTGACTGGTCTACTGAACTTCCATCTCAGGCATATTCCAAATCCATGAGAACTGCCTTGAGTTATCAATATGAGCAGGGTCACTTGTTGGTTGTTGACGGGGTTGCTGACTTTGTGACCGAACATGCTAATGCTGGTACAGAGTTCTTCCAGAAGCATCAACTTGGCGATAAGAAAGTAACTGTCATTGTTGATGAGTTTAGACACAACCTGCATGAGGCCACCAAGGACAAGTATGCTAAGCGAATGGAAATTGTTCCAAAGGAGGAAGTCAACATCCGGGACATTCTCAAACCTAATCGAGTTATCATTGAAAGCTCTGCGCTTGAATATCTTGCCAAGGTCTTTGGCCAACGAGGACCTATCAAGTCTAAGAAGCCTGTGCCACACCCAGCCATTGAACAAGTGCTCAACAACTAATCATTTTGTAAATATATAACTTTTTATGAATACATGTATATTCCTTGCACCACAGTATTTTGCATAGAGCGCATACCTTTTTAGTTTTGTTTTTTTTTGGGGGGAAAGGTGTTTCTATTCCGGAGAGAGAAGTAAAATGGTTTGAAGGAGAAGTTTAGTTCTTTTAGATAAATAAATTACAGAGAAAAAATGGAAACAGAGGCGATCAGTTCCAAGCACCAGACTTCAAGGATAATAAATTAGAAATGCACTCCTTTTCCCTGTCTGCGATCAGACGACGTTGTTTGGTAGGAGAAGTGGGGGGAGCTTGTCTGGAATTGAGGGTAGAGTTCTTGATTGGAGATAAAACGTTTGGTCGCTTCATTGGAATAACCTGTGCCTTTCCGTCGTCAGACATTGACAGTTTGAGACGATTGAAGTTATCGTTGTATATTTTGAACTTGGATTGTTGTTGAGGGGTTGGCAAGCTGTGTGAACGAGTGACTTGGGTTCCTCGCAACTGTTGCTTTCTATGTGATTGACGCTTATTTTGGAACCAGATTTGCACTGCCTTTTCAGTCATTCCAACCCTTTTAGAGATCTTCTCTCGCTGGTCCTTGCTGGGTTTGAAGTTCTTGGAGAACTCTTCCTCAAGAATAGACAATTCCATAGCACTAGTTCGTCGTCGTTTACGACGTGCCAATTGTGCATTGTCAATACTAGGTTCTGAGCTAGGATATGTCATGGGAGAGTGTGAAATGAATGCAAAATCATTATTCGTACTGCTTGGTGTCTTGTCTACCGGTTCTGAATGTGTACGCGTAGCTGGGGTTTTAAACTCGGCTGTTGGAGCCGTCTCATTTTGACAATCAGATTTGCTGTTGACTTTGGGTGTGTTACGAGGTGTCAACATGTTAATGCCTTTCTCCCCTCGCATAGGAGTACTGTTGCTATTCAATTGTTCAGTACTCATCTCTCTTTTCGTCAGTGACGGTGGTGTGGTGATACAGAGAAAAGGAACAAATTTTCCTAGGAATGTGTATGTTTATGAAGAAATTTCCATTTTGAGATTTTAATTACGCGTGTTCCGACGCGCGTGTGAAAAGGAGGTGGTTCGGCTGGTATTAATTGATCGGCGTCGTGCACCAGGCAGTGAGCGTGTATTTTGTAAGAAAATGTTGAATTGGACTATAGATTGATGCTTGTTCATTTCTGGGCCGTAATAGTATATATAGTTTTACTTGCTTATTCCGGTGAGCTGGTTTTTTCTGTAATGATAATGGTTAGTCTGGGTTTTTCGGGGTTGAGTCCGGGATGATTTTCCGAAGCGTTTTAGTTACATGTTTTATGCATATTGCGTTAACATGGGATAGGTTGGAGATATAAGACATGTCATAGGGGAGATTGGAATTAGCGACGCGATTCTTGACTATATCAATTGCCTATCTGTTTGCTATTCTCAGTTTCGCTGCGTGGTTCTTTGGGCCACTCGTGTTAGACGTTTTGTTTTAAGAATCTAGTCTTCCTGGTGAGTTTGTTGTAATTTTTCGATGAGAAGAGAATGATAATGGTGAACATATATATATATATATATATATAGTATATAGTATTTTTACTTTTTTCAATTCATTTTTTTGGGGTGCTAATATATGGGACTTGCGAACCTATCTGCAGTATGTGATTTCTAAACGAAGTGCATATAAGTACAGAAAATATCACCACTTTCCGCTACGAGTATAGCCTCAAAGACAGCGTGCAGATCCATTTGATGCAACTACACGTCTCTCGTTAAAACAAGTATTACGGTCTGAAAGGACGATCAGATAATAATAAAATGTTGGACACACCGCCACAGGTTCCTTTGTCGTCATGACAACCAATCGCCACACCAGATCAGCGATATAGTGGCAGTGCAGACATGCATGCAATACGGAGTTCCGGTTTGAACCGAATAGATTCCAAGATCGATTTATATCTACAGATATGCTTAGCGGTCTATCATATTATCGAAAGAGACAAAAAAATCAAAATATGGCCAATTGCCCCTCCAAAAAAAAAAAAAAAAAAAAAAAAAAAAAAGAGCTTCACCATCGCATACTTCCTGAACTACTAACGTAAAAAAAATGATCAATTGAATCAACCAATCTGATGAGATCGACGATGGGACCGTTGTGTCTCTAGATCTCAAACGACCATTGAACTTGAAACCAGTGCACTTTCGGGCAGCATTTGAATTATTACCTATCAACGAGCTAGCGGATATAAGAAAAAGTCTATTGCCTATCTAAAATAAAAAGTTAACCACTGGATCCCGATAATATAAAAATAATGATAATAATAGAGTATTTAATAATAACTTAAAAAAAAAAATAATTAACTGTCACAAAATGGCGGAGCAGAGTAGTCATAAAAGTAGTAGTAGGGCGTCAGAAATAAATATCCAAATGTGACAGCTACCTGCTCCGTTAATAATACCAATACTGGCTTCGTTGAGATTGAGATGGAGGTGGAGGAGGCGGCGGAGGAGGTGGAGGTGGAACTGAAAAGTATTGATTCGGAGCGTTTGGAGAGGTCTGGAAGGCTTGTTGTGGATTCTGCGCCTGTGGAGGCAAAGGAGGAGGCGGGTTCTGTTGATTTAGATTCATAGGTTGCCCCCACAGTTCATTATTAAAGAAGGGATAACGTGGATGTTGCTGTGGGGGAGATGGACCACCAGGACCCATTGGAGGAGCTAGGGATTGACCATGCTGAATATTCCTAGGTTGAGGGTGAGGCGGAGCGTTGAACAACTGAGACGAGGCCAAGCCATATTCATGAGTAGTTTTGGTGTTCGTAGCAGTGTTGCGAACGTTAACAGCACACATCCAAATCCGGGTTTTGTAAATTCTAAACAAGTCCCTGACAAGATCTCTAAAATCGATTCTATGAGTGGCGGAGTAAAAAAATGTTAGCTTTCTTCGATCCCATTGATACTCAGCATCCAAGACACTCATATCCAGCCCCTTTTCTTGAACCTTTTGGACACACATCTGAACCGCCTTTTCTTCATCTTGTTGTTTGGCCAGAATCTGCTCCACTTCATTAGGCTGCGCATACCGCAAGATTTGCTTTGGCATGGTAACACCTGGCGTGTTTGTATTTGCAGCGCCGGAGCCAGTTGCAGTATTTGGGTTATGCTGGAGGATGGCCTGTTGTTCCTGGTGACGACGCAATTTGAGAATTCCTGCTTCATGCGGTGAGACGTGATCCTTGACAACCTTACCCAAATCACGACCTCGATCGGCATCTACAATGACCAAATCGCCAATCTTGGCGACCAAACTAGAATTATCCGCAATGAAAAACACGTCCACACGGCCGGCCTTGAATTCGACGTAATATAATTTCTTACTTGGTACCGAGATGATCGATTCAGGAGGCGGCGAAATTGTCGTTGGCGGCGAGTTGGAATCAGATGGACTAGGAACGTATTCTGGCAGCACGTTTCTGCCCAAGTCGTCGACGGAGAAATAGTCATCAATAGTATCGAGCTTAGAAGGTGAAGAGCCTGTTCTAGTGCTACCGGCATTGGATAGATGTTCGCCTGCGGCATATGAATGCCGCCTTGATCCAGGAGGACCGAACCAGAGGGATGTCGATGATGATTGCGATGAAGACGATTGCCCGATTGTACCAGCATTTAGGGGCAATCCTGATAAGAGGGAGGAATAAGTGTGGGATTTGTTTGTCTTGTCTAGTTTTGTTGAGCTTAATTTCTCGATCAGCTGATCCTCGTCTTCATCTTCCTTGACTCCATTGTGATCCTCTTCATTGAAGGTATCTAACATATGGGACCCTGCCGCTGTATGAGCATGGGCTGAAGGTCCGAAATTCGTATGGGAAAAGCTTAAAGATCTGAAGGACTTTTTCTGACTTGACGGAATGTCTTCCAACACGGCAGTTGGAATTTCGCTATTCCATATCCTACCAAGATTAGACCACGCTGTTGAGGATTGCCGACGATGAGATTCATCGTCTAACAATCTTGGACGCGAAGAAAACTCTGCTGTGTATGAAGGTCGTCGATGATTCGGGTTGTTGCTGTTGTTGCTGTTATCTTTATTCTCACTAGGTCTCAAGTCTGCCATTTCAAATAAATATAATGTCTATAGCCACGTCTAAAATTTTTTTTTTAACAAAGAGTATTAACAAGATGAAGTGAGCATAGAGTGAGAACACTCGTGATAGTTGTATATATCTGCAAGTTTCGATGTTGGTTTTTTTTTTTTTTTTTTTTTTCTGTCTTGTGTTTGTTCGAATAAAGGGAAAAAAACAGTAAATATATTATTTCAAGAAATAATAATCCTTGGAAATAATAGTGATAATAACAAGAAAAAAAAAAAAAAAAAATAAGAATCTTCTGCTCTTTCTAGAATTAATATTCCTCAAAAAAGCAACCAATATCTCCCCTCTATTATCGTGTGGTCACTTTCCTTTGCTTAGTTCTAATGATGTTTCAATATATAGTTCCTTTATCAACTGACGAATGTCACGAGTTTTTTGTGTTTGTGGGGTAAGTCGTCTCTTCTATTGGGACAAAATTCTATAAAATACTAAATGGAGTATTTTACAGTCCCTCAATTAATCACGCACCGATTCGGATTATGCTTGCTTTCTTCTACCAGAGTCAGTCTAAATAACCTTGAAAGAGCAAATGATTTGTGTGCGTGTCGACTTTGTTTTGTTTTGTTTGACTTCCAATTCGCTTTGAAAATTTATTTTTGTTACAATTATTTGTTCCTTGATAATGCAATTTCCCTGCATCCCTTTTACATCACCATTTTTTTATCACCACTTCCGGGTAACTAGATGAGGGGCGAGGCTGAACAATCATCACCATCGGCATTTCCGAACTCTTTGGTGAAAAATATAATTATAAGTATAGTTGAAATTCCAATTTTTTTTTTTTTCTTTTTCTGTGGTTTTCTGAGGATCCGAACCATTTGAAAATTTCCGACTACCCTTCCTAGCGTAGGGTGTGGGGTCTCCAATTATAATTCTATTGGATTTGAGGGGTCAATGGGACTCTCTCAGGACAGATAGGGCTGAATATTTCTTTAAGGCGACCAGATCGTACGAATAATCTAGGGAGTATTTCTTGCGATGATGTGAACATATGTAATTGTGACTATCAGTTTATTTGTCCGAGAATCAATTAAAGCGGGGTTGTTTTGGAAGAGTGTCGACACACATGGTTGGCTTGATTTTTCAACTCGGGGACTCAATGAGTGGGGTGTGGAATATTCCACTGCATAGACGAATATTTGGCACATCATAAGGGAGGGGAAAAAAGACCTAATAGCACCATGTCAAAACATTTTTTTATTCAATTGTATTCGGGCACATGCTTTGCAAAATAGCCCTCCAATATCCGCTAACATCTCAAATCATGTAACATGACAAACAACAATGTTTCAGCCCGATTTACACAATGCGTTCATACAGGATATACATTAGGCAGTGCATATTTTACATACTACCTACATATCTCACTTTTATGTTCCCATACTGGTGTTATATTTAATATATTTGTATATATGCGTCAATGAGATGGCCGATCATGCGATGATTAAACTTGATTAGGATCGGGGCGGGATACCGACATCAAATACCCGACATTTTCAAAACACAAACAAACTACTTCAGGGTAAGGAAATTAATCCTTTTTCAACTACCCAAATTGAACGAGGAGCCCAGAGAGTTAATAAGCATAGAGAAGGAGAGAGAGAGCTGTCAACCACATCATGTCTGATCAAGAAACACCAAAGTCCGAAGTGAAGCCAGAAGGATCTTCTGAACACATCAACATCAAGGTCACTGATAGCAGTACCGAAATTTATTTCAAGATTAAGAAGACCACTCCACTCCGAAAGGTGATGGACGCTTTCTCCAAGCGAACCGGTAAAGATATGAAGTCCTTGAGATTTTTACACGAGGGTGAACGTATCTCTGAAGATGATACTCCAAGCAAGGTGAGTGTTGATAGATTTCTGTTTACATAGGTGTGTCTGTGTGCTAACTGTGCTGTTTTTTAGCTTGATATCAGTGACGGGGATGTCATTGAAGCTCACAACGAACAGGTAAGTTTATTCAATTTGGTGTTATTCTGGTGGATTGTACTGACATTTCTAGGTTGGTGGGTTTTAATCCGTACGCTACCGTTAATAAAAATCTTTTTTCTTAATTTATATCTCCGCTACTTTTTCTCATCTGCACCCTCCAAGGCGTAATCGCCCGGGACGCTCCTTAAGTTGTTCAATTGGAGTTGTAGTCGCATTTGGTTTTAATAAGGACCATGCGGGCTGAAAAAGGAACATAATTGTCAGGAGGTGATGTTCTTCCCATAAGTGGATTCATAGGATTTTTTACACATTTTATACTACGAGCATATATTTGCCCCTTCCCAATTTGAAAGCAAGACAAACGGGGTATTTATAGGTTTAGGGAGACTTGATTTCATGATATAATGATACATAGACCTAGCTAGATTTGATTCTCATGAGACGTGGTCTTACAGTCCAGGAACCACGCCAGATGGATGAAGGGAATATATACACAACGTTCTCCAACCATCATTTGCAGGAGCTATCGATATTTAGGACACTCAATTGCAAATGGTTGGCACCTTGGCACATTGAGAACCGCCTGCATGGAATACACACGATCTACAGAGAGTCTCAAAACGCAATTTTGACCTGCAAGAACCGACAACTTGGACCGGAAAATGACAAAAACATTCTTCGTTTAGTCTTGAACCGTTGTAATAATGCTGGAAGTGGCCAAGTAGGTGGAATCACAACCTAATACTAATAAGCTAATTTGAAATTATGCTACAACTACAGCTTTGTTGCCTAGAGTCCCTAATGAAATGAGTTATCCGGCTGCTTTAATACAACTCTAAACGTTGCAGAATTATTGCGGAAGCTCTATTTAATTCGGAAAATCACATACAAGCTACACGTAAAAAATGCTACGAATATCAAAAACTCCTGTCCCTGAGATATACAGCGGCATATGTTGGAGGTTGAATGTCGCACACATCCTTCCGAGATTCTACGAGCCCAGTCCGGAATCCCACCCGATATCGACCGTATTTAATTTTGCTCTACGAAGGGAATCTAATACCAAATTAAGCTTGTTTCAAAAAATTTGTTCAGAAATGCACCCCAAGACATGGGTCCACTCTCCTTTGTCCCACATTTATCTCATCGCACACATTAGCAACCCGAACAAAGAAATTCAATTGTAAAGATACCTCCAATACACATAAACATCGCTTTGAAGATTGTAGTAAATGCCATAAGAAAAAAAATAAAAACAAAATAATCTCTTGTATTTGATGTACGATTCTATGACCTTCTGCGGAAGTTCACCCCCCGAGTCCTACCGAAGATCATACGATTTGGTAGTACCTTAACGGAAAGAAACATGAACCGCGTGAACTATAAATATTGCGCCATTTCCAATGTTGCGGGTTTTATTATTTTTTCTCATTCGTACATCCATTAGCATTCACAATGCCAGCTAGAACCCTCATGAATTCAGTCCAAGTATGCGACTTGATCGCAAATGGTACTAAACTCCGTCCAGATTATAGCAACTTTGCAGACTGGTATTTCGAATTGAGATTGGCCCTAAATACGGTTGATATTGAGACCAAGTCAGATTTCACATTTACTTTCCCTCCAGATGAAGCGGAAAAAGATCCTGAAAATGTCGACTGGGAATCCCATGTCAGCAACCATGCGTTGAAGAATGCAGTTACACTTGGAATCTACAGATCATTATCTCGAAATGCCGCTGTAGACGTTGCTGTTAAATTTAAAGACGTCGCCGACCTCTCACCAACCAGATTGTTGAGATTCCTCAAACACAGACATGTTGAAAGCGACGGCTTTGATGACAAAAGAACTAAAAAGCATTACTAGATGATACTGCCCAATGCCCCTATATAGATCATTTGAATTAATAGATATACCTTCCCGTAATAGACATGATGATATTCATTCCTTTGTCAATTGCACAGGGTACAAATTCCTGTTCACTCATCCCTGTCGTGGTTTTTCTAAAATAGGTTCCGGAGCCTATATGCATCGGCATTTTATATATCAGGTACTATGTTGATTTGGGTTAGGTTGGGTTCGTGCGGCTTGCTGAAATTTTTTTTTTTTTTTTTTTTTTTTTTTTTTT